>CAJHNH020001968.1:445146-452646 GCA_905116865.2 Candidula unifasciata | reverse complement strand
ACTTAAACTTGACCGACTCAAAGGTTATGACGCATGAATGAACACCCAATCACAATGTAAACTTCATGGGAAAATGAGAGGAAGACAAAGAGAGAAGTAAGGAGATTGTCTGATCACATGAAAAAGAAAGACCAAGAACAGAAATCTAACACGAGATTCCGATTATCATATGTGCATGCAAATTACGTTCACCTACACGTAGCGGTGTAGCACATGATGATAGTGATTTGAGGAATTATCCGAGAAAGTAATTTGGAAGTGATATTTGCGAGTATTTTGTTAGAGAGACAGAATCAGAAACTCACTTTGCTCAGTTTCTCCATACATAGTATATCTTTCTTCGTCTATTCCTAGACTTCTAATACTTGAACACACTATTGCATTTGTAGCTTTGACTTGTTCTGTCATGTGTTTTATGATTCCATCCCATCTAGACTTGAACAAACACTGTTGCTCTCAAGTTTACTTACTTGCTATGGGAGGCATTTCGATTAACAACTTTCTGAGAGACTGAACGAATTAGAAATAAGATAATTTGTCTTAGAAGCCAAATGTGCTGAACTGGATTATGCCAATGATATTTAAATAATTGCACAAGAGAACTGAAAAATAGACTGCGAGTCCTGTCTGACATATAATAATAACACAACATAAAAGTAAGTTTAATTAATTTTGTTTCACCAAACTTTGCTTAGCGGCGTCCGTGGCTTAAGGCGTTCTAAGTCCGATTCGTTGTCCAACGTTCCGCGATCGAAACCCACTGCTGGCTGCGTGGATTTTTATTTTGGTATGGATCGTAGCCGGTCGACTCAGGCTAAAATGGGTACCAGGATGGCTGTCCTGGGGAAGGTAAAGACGGCCGGCGTAATGCTGACCACATTACCCATCCAGTGCCGATTAGTCTATAAAAATATGGGACGCTCTTTCCTATATAACCGATGCGCCTAAGGCGTGAAAAGGGATCTTTACTAAACTTTGCTTCCTTTTGTCAAGATTGTAATTGTAACCACTTCCTTTACAATCAACTGTATCAATACACCTGTATTGTTCCATTTGTCGCATCTTTAATTAAACAGAGTCGTCTGTGACATAAATAGTCTTAATCAAAGAAAAGATATATTATTTACGTTCTTAACCTCAAGGTACTCGAGGAACCACACAACTGGTGAAGAAATGTTACGCCTACGAAGACATATCCCGCTGGTGCAGATTTCGACGGCGGAAGGGCTTTGAGGCAAAACGGCTTCGAAATATAGATATACAACAAAAAAGATTGGAAAAAATTGACATTTTTGAAATACTGTGTTATCGGAGGATACGAAGAAGAATCTAGAAAGAACAGAAGTCAAATTTTCAGATAGAAACATCGGAGAAACTTTGCAGCTTGTAAAGATTCCACAAAAGTAAGTTGTTTTAGATCGGTTTCAATTTTCTTTCTTCTTTATTCCATTCGAGAATTTACTGATCTAATAATAACTGTATTTAGTTCCATGTTTGTAAAATCCTTATACTGTTCCTAATTTTTTTTTAAAGTTTGAAAATGCCTATTTGTCTATGTGAATGTGTGTAATTTCGACAGGGTTGGATTTTTTTTTAACCTGTCTAATTAATTCCCATTTTGTTACTTTTATCGTATCTTGGGTCAGTTTGAAGGATTAAAAAAAAAAAATTAAAGAAGTGAATCAGTTTAATTATTTAGAATCGTTTTAACCACTCTATGTTCTATATTGTTGGCCAAACCTCGGAAACATACTAGAGTGAGTGAGTGTGTATGCATACATACAAACACACACACACACTTACATACATACATTCATACATACATACATACATACATACATACATACATACATACATACACACACACATACATACATACATACACACACACACACACCACACACACACACACACAGACAGACAGACACACACACACACACACACACACGCACGCACGCACACACGCACACACGCGCACACGCACACACGCGCACACGCACACACGCACACACGCACACACGCACACACGCAGACACGCAGACACGCAGACACGCAGACACGCAGACATACAGACATACAGACATACATACATACATACATACATACATACATACATACATACATACATACATACATACATACATACATACATACATACATACATACATACATACATACATACATACATACATACATACATACATACATACATACATACATACATACATACATACATACATACATACATACATACATACATACATACATACATACATACATACATACATACGTACATACATATATACGCGCGCATGGACACATACTCACTTATTGTTACAGTGTTTTTATATTTTATTTGCTCCAACTCCTACTCCTACACGTCTTTTTATTCATCACCTTTTTCTTTTCTTTTTCTTCTTCTTCTTCTTCTTCTTCTTCTTCTTCTTCTTCTTCTTCTTCTTCTGCTACTACGGTTGATGCTGTTTTGTTTCTCTTTTATCACTCTCCATATCTTACTTAACCATTATCTTCCTTTTCGTCAGTTTTTGTGCTATATAACTGCTGCCCAACCAGGTCTGTTCGCCGTCTTATTCTTCTTCCTCCTCTTGATCCCTTTCTGTAAGTTGTTAATCCTGCCCCTCTCGTAACACAGTCTGCAGCAGCGATCAACACTCCCTACATCTCAATCTGCAGCAGCGATCAACACTCCCTACATCTCAGTCTGCAGCAGCGATAAACACTCCCTACATTGCAGTCTGCAGCAGCGATCAACACTCCCTACATTGCAGTCTGCAGCAGCGATCAACACTCCCTACATTGCAGTCTGCAGCAGCGATCAACACTCCCTACATTGCAGTCTGCAGCAGCGATCAACACTCCCTACATTGCAGTCTGCAGCAGCGATCAACACTCCCTACACTGCAGTCTGCAGCAGCGATCAACACTCCCTGCACTGCAGTCTGCAGCAGCGATCAACACTCTCTACATCGCAGTCTGCAGCAGCGATCAACACTCCCTACATCTCAGTCTGCAGCAGCGATAAACACTCCCTACATTGCAGTCTGCAGCAGCGATCAACACTCCCTACATTGCAGTCTGCAGCAGCGATCAACACTCCCTACATCACAGTCGGCAGCAGCGATCAACACTCCCTACATTGCAGTCTGCAGCAGCGATCAACACTCCCTACATTGCAGTCTGCAGCAGCGATCAACACTCCCTACATCACAGTCTGCAGCAGCGATCAACACTCCCTACATTGCAGTCTGCAGCAGCGATCAACACTCCCTACATTGCAGTCTGCAGCAGCGATCAACACTCCCTACATCACAGTCTGCAGCAGCGATCAACACTCCCTACATCTCAGTCTGCAGCAGCGATCAACACTCCCTACATTGCAGTCTGCAGCAGCGATCAACACTCCCTACATCTCAGTCTGCAGCAGCGATCAACACTCTCTACATCACATTCTGCAGCAGCGATCAACACTCTCTACATCACAGTCTGCAGCAGCGATCAACACTCCCTACATTGCCGTCTGCAGCAGCGATCAACACTCCCTACATCTCAGTCTGCAGCAGCGATCAACACTCCCTACATCACATTCTGCAGCAGCAATCAACACTCCCTACATCACATTCTGCAGCAGCGATCAACACTCCCTACATCACATTCTGCAGCAGCGATCAACACTCCCTACATCACATTCTGCAGCAGCGATCAACACTCTCTACATCACATTCTGCAGCAGCGATCAACACTCTCTACATCACATTCTGCAGCAGCGATCAACACTCTCTACATCACAGTCTGCAGCAGCGATCAACACTCCCTACATTGCAGTCTGCAGCAGCGATCAACACTCCCTACATCTCAGTCTGCAGCAGCGATCAACACTCCCTACATTGCAGTCTGCAGCAGCGATCAACACTCCCTACATCTCAGTCTGCAGCAGCGATCAACACTCCCTACATTGCAGTCTGCAGCAGCGATCAACACTCCCTACATCTCAGTCTGCAGCAGCGATCAACACTCCCTACATCTCAGTCTGCAGCAGCGATCAACACTCCCTACATTGCAGTCTGCAGCAGCGATCAACACTCCCTACATCTCAGTCTGCAGCAGCGATCAACACTCCCTACATTGCAGTCTGCAGCAGCGATCAACACTCCCTACATCTCAGTCTGCAGCAGCGATCAACACTCCCTACATTGCAGTCTGCAGCAGCGATCAACACTCCCTACATTGCAGTCTGCAGCAGCGATCAACACTCCCTACATCTCAGTCTGCAGCAGCGATCAACACTCCCTACATTGCAGTCTGCAGCAGTGATCAACACTCCCTACATCACATTCTGCAGCAGCGATCAACACTCCCTACATCTCAGTCTGCAGCAGCGATCAACACTCCCTACATCACAGTCTGCAGCAGCGATCAACACTCCCTACATCTCAGTCTGCAGCAGCGATCAACACTCCCTACATTGCAGTCTGCAGCAGTGATCAACACTCCCTACATCACATTCTGCAGCAGCGATCAACACTCCCTACATCTCAGTCTGCAGCAGCGATCAACACTCCCTACATCTCAGTCTGCAGCAGCGATCAACACTCCCTACATCTCAGTCTGCAGCAGCGATCAACACTCCCTACATCTCAGTCTGCAGCAGCGATCAACACTCCCTACATCACAGTCTGCAGCAGCGATCAACACTTTCTACATTGCAGTCTGCAGCAGCGATCAACACTCCCTACATTGCAGTCTGCAGCAGCGATCAACACTCCCTACACTGCAGTCTGCAGCAGCGATCAACACTCCCTACATTGCAGTCTGCAGCAGCGATCAACACTCCCTACATTGCAGTCTGCAGCAGCGATCAACACTCCCTACATCTCAGTCTGCAGCAGCGATCAACACTTTCTACATTGCAGTCTGCAGCAGCGATCAACACTCCCTACATTGCAGTCTGCAGCAGCGATCAACACTCCCTACATCTCAGTCTGCAGCAGCGATCAACACTTTCTACATTGCAGTCTGCAGCAGCGATCAACACTCCCTACATTGCAGTCTGCAGCAGCGATCAACACTCCCTACATTGCAGTCTGCAGCAGCGATCAACACTCCCTACATTGCAGTCTGCAGCAGCGATCAACACTCCCTACATCTCAGTCTGCAGCAGCGATCAACACTCCCTACATTGCAGTCTGCAGCAGCGATCAACACTCCCTAACATTGCAGTCTGCAGCAGCGATCAACACTCCCTACATCTCAGTCTGCAGCAGCGATCAACACTCCCTACATTGCAGTCTGCAGCAGCGATCAACACTCCCTACATTGCAGTCTGCAGCAGCGATCAACACTCCCTACATCACAGTCTGCAGCAGCGATCAACACTCCCTACATTGCAGTCTGCAGCAGCGATCAACACTCCCTACATTGCAGTCTGCAGCAGCGATCAACACTCCCTACATCGCAGAAGTGCATTATCGGAACGCCACATAGCGTAACAGGGCAAGTATTTCTAAGGATAACGGTAACGAGATTACATGTCCACTTCTGAACACAATATCTGCCACGTGATCTGGACAATCCTGTGACAAGATTACCAGTAATGGCCGAATCTTGTTTAAAATAGGACATCAATTATTCGCAGACGATAAACCCTGTAGAAAATGCCAACAGACCCACAACTCACTGTCTTTCTAGGAACAGAAAAAAAAAAGGGGGGGGGGGGGAGGGAGGATGAGAAAATGCACAAATATTTTTTTAGAGAAACCAGTGCTTCTTGGATCCAGACTGACACAGAATGGTTCCCGTGCCAGAACATTCTGTGACTACAAATAGGATCATAAATCAGGAAAGCCTGTCATAAATTGGGTGTACTGCAAGCGGATTGGATGCTCCCTGGAGGTCTCGTCATAAGAGGGATGTGTGCCAGATATTGCAGTTTAAGTCATGTTGTGTTGGGTTGTGTTTTGTCGGCTTGTGTTGTGTTGGGGTGTGTTTGGCGGGTGTGTTGTGATTGGCTGTTTTGTTTTGTCGGCTTGTGTTCTGTTAGGCTGTTTTGTTTTGCATTGCTTGCTAGTGAAGAACGTGTGGTTTGGACGTCGAGGATCAAAACAGATGTGTGATTATCATCGTCTGCTGTGAGTAGACAAGAACAGATTATAGTTTACAATAAAGAAACATTGTTATTGAATAAGAAGGAAAAGGAAGAGAAAAAGGTAATGGAAGCATAAGCAGAGGTTACATGCACATCTCGCCATCCAGCACAAGTGTATTGTCTGTTACACTAGGCATGAGATGGATCTACACCTAGGCATGAAAGAATACTACACATAGGAATAAGCGAGTACTACACCTAGGCGTGAGAGAGTACTACATCTAGGCATGAGAGAGTACTACATCTAGGCATGAGAGAGTACAACATCTAGGCATAAGAGAGTACTACATCTAGGCTTGAGAGTACTACATCTAGTCATAAGAGAGTACTACATCTAGGCAAGAGAGAGTACTACATCTAGGCATAAGAGAGTACTACATCTAGGCGTGAGAGAGTACTATATCTAGGCATGAGAGAGTACTACATCTAGGCATGAGAGAGTACTACATCTAGTCATAAGCGAGTACTACACCTAGGCATTACAGAGTACTACATCAAGGCATAAGAGAGTACTACACATAGGCATGAGAGAGTACTACACAAAGGTATGAGCGAGAACTATACCTGAGCATTACATTTAGAAACTGCATACATTGTTGCGGGAGGCGCCGTGGTGTAGCGGCTAGACGCTAACATGCGTATCGGAAGATCGTGGGTTCGATCCACGACGGAGCCGAATTAAAAAAAATGACCTTGACTCCCAGGTCGACCCATCTATCTATCCTATCTATCCTATCTATCCTATCTATCTATCCTATCTATCTATCCTATCTATCTATCCTATCTATCTATCCTATCTATCTATCCTATCTATCTATCCTATCTATCTATCCTATCTATCTATCCTATCTATCTATCTATCCTATCTATCTATCCTATCTATCTATCCTATCTATCTATCCTATCTATCTATCCTATCTATCTATCCTATCTATCTATCCTATCTATCTATCCTATCTATCTATCTATCCTATCTATCTATCCTATCTATCTATCCTATCTATCTATCCAACCTATCTATCCTATCTATCTATCTATCTATCTATCTATCTATCTATCTATCTATCTAATCTATCTATCTATCTATCTATCTATCTATCTATCTATCTATCTATCTATCTATCTATCTATCTATCTATCTATCTATCTATCTATCTATCTATCTATCTATCTATCTATCTATCTATCTATCTATCTATCTATCTATCTATCTATCTATCTATCTGTCTGTTTGCCTGCCTGTCTGTCTGTCTGTCTGTCTGTCTGTCTGTCTGTCTGTCTGTCTGTCTGTCTGTCTGTCTGTCTGTCTGTCTGTCTGTCTGTCTGTCTGTCTGTCT
>CAJHNH020001968.1:417646-440146 GCA_905116865.2 Candidula unifasciata | reverse complement strand
CAATGTTTTTGTGTTGTCACATGACAATGTTTATGTGATGCCACATGACAATGTTTATGTGATAACACATGACAATGTTTATGTGATGTCACATGACAGTGTTTTCAGCAAAGAAAAACAGTGAAGCTTGCAACTATTATTTAGGGCTAAAGAATATTACAGCAATAGAAAAATTAGGAGCTTATTTCAGAGGATTTTGTAAATTAAAAAAAAAAAAAAAAAACTGTTTTTATTTCCATTGACTTTAAGGTGGCTTTTGAGAGCTTATACAAAACATCACTCGGGAGAAATGATTGGAGTCTGCCGTACACCAATAATATACCGTGTCCAGATAAAAACATCAATAACCTTTTTACATTTTTAATAAATCTTTAAAAATCATCCTATTATTGTAAAATTTGGTACAGATGATAAAAAGTTGATCAACCTTTTGACCTTTTAAACTGGGACTCTAATACCCAACGTCGGCTGCAATATACGTGTGTTTAATCAGATCCGGCCTTTTTTAATGCCCCGTTTATAATTATGTGGTCCAGCTGACTCGAAGTCTACGCTGCTGTGCTTCTTTTTGTTGTTGTTGTTGTTGTTGTTTTTGCTCTGGTAGACGTTTTTTTAGAGAGGGCGCCAGATTCCTTTCTTTGTTTGAACATTTCCTAACAATGCGTTTTCCACCATCGTTTATTCATTTTTACTGGAGAGATTTTATCGCAGCCTTATCATCATCAGTAAATGCAAATTTAAAAATGACGAAACAGCATTCGTGCAGCTGTGGTAGAACGCCATTTACAGGCCAGGAAACGCACCGTGATGAGAAATTGGTGGCGCCATATTCAAATTCTTAGTGAGGGCATTATCACCACCATTTGTACCACATTTTACAATAATCGGATGTATTTTTTAAAGGAATTACATTTGGGGGGGGGGGGAGGGTTGTGTGTTTTGTTTTGTTTTGAACACGGTATATAATAAACATGATTAAAGCAATGTATGAAATCTCAGCGTGCACAGTGCGAACAGATGATGGTGTAAGTGGTTGGTTTACGGTAGAAACTCGAGTGAAACAGGGATGCAGTAGAACCCCGCCCTCCCCACACACACACACACACGCACACACACACATACACACACATCTGTTCTGTTAATTCATATAGCTATTGAATTAGGGATGGAGAAATGTTGTGATCAAAACCTCAGCATTGACTATGGGGGGAACACGCGAAACAGAAGATCTGGAGTTTGCAGATTCTATTTTCTGATAATTATTTAGACAAAAAAGCATTATTATTTTTAAAGAAAAAAAATGTACCTATTGAAGAATTTATCCTGAAAGTCAAGGACACGACAACAAATTGTGACACGCACTGGCGTAGAATTAGCAGCTTCCAAACGCCTCATCGAAATCAGGAACTCTAAAATTCTAGAGGTTTAGTACCAAGTAATGCATTTTTCGATTCTAATGTTATTTCTGTTTTAAAATATAATAGTGAAAGTTGAAGAACCATTAAAGACACGAAGAAAAGTTGAATACAATCGAAAACAGATGCCTGGGGAAAATGTTAAATACAATCGAAAACAGATGCCTGGGGAAAATGTTGAACATAAAACGGGATGAATTTAAGAGTGGGGAAGAAATAAGAGACATGTTTAAGCTAGTACTTCTAGTATCAACAGTTATAAGAAAGAGGGAATGACGCTATAATGGATACATTCTGAGAAGAAATGAGCAGACATTCAGCAAACAGGCACTGCGATTAGAAATAGGGTGCTGGGTAATAAGAACGCCCAAGCAAAACCCTAAAGTGAACGTTACTGGTAGAGGTCACAGTGGATTCTATCAGTGATTTCTAAGAGACTGCAGCGGTTAGGGCGAAAAGAATGAACGAATGAATAAACGAACGAATAAATGAATGTATGAAAACTGAAAGGTGTTGAAAGAATTGGACTAAAAAGTTTCCGTAATAGTGATACAATTGCAGGGGATAGAAAGAGTAAAAGAACAAAGTCCCATGTAAGTAAAACGAACAGAGCAACATGGTGATGATGGTGATGGTAATGGTGGTGATGTCGGTGATGATGATGATGACGATAAAAGACTACGTTATCACCATAAGACCTTCGATGTCTGATGTCTGGGCTATTTGACAATTCTGTTCACTCAAGTGCAGCCAGGGAGATGTTTCTGCATATTTGTCCTTGTTAGCAGCAATGTCTGAGGCAAATCTATACTGAAGTGTGTCACAATACCCGAGCTATCAAAGTTCAAATCTTTTTTAAAGAGCTCTTTACGATAGCAGTTAGAGGGTCACACCGTGGAAGAGACTTGGGCATCAGCACACAACATGCACAAAGTCATCAGTGGATGCAAAAATTCTTTGCAACCAGCTATAATTATGGAGAGGGTACCAGTTGTCCGCCTGCCTTTAGAACGCGTATGGCCCGTCACTAGTAGCAGTAGTAGTAATAGTAGTAGTAGCAGCAGCAGCAGAAGCAGAAGCAGCAGCAGTAGTAGAAGTAGCAGTAGTATTTGGTAGTAATACTTGTTGTTGTTGCTGCTGTTGTTGGAGCAACAGAAGCATCAGTATTTGTATCCCTAACGGGCAGTTTGATACTCATACGATGCGGATACGAAATCAGTTAGCTAGTAGTAATTAAACAGAAACAACAGAAACAAGTGGGTTACTCACATTAATCTATTGCACTTGCGTAATTCAAAAACTCATGTCGTGGGATAATAACTAGGAGGTATTCTTGCGAAGGTGTATCTGTTGCTCAACGCGTCTGCCCACATGTTTTCTTTTTTTTTTTTTTCTGTTAACGGTAACCCATGGTTGTTATTGCCAGCAATTCGTGGGAGCTTAATGATGGCTGTAGTCAGTCATTTAAGTACTGTTCTTGTCGATTTCTTCTGTTGCCAGAAATTCTCTCTCCTCTCTCTCTCTCTCTCTCTCTCTCTCTCTCTCTCTCTCTCTCTCTCTCTCTCTCTCTCTCTCTGTGTGTGTGTGTTTAGAGACCATTACCGATTATTCCCGGGAGGGAGAAATTGTTGCCTTTTTATAATTCTTTTTCTTAAAGTAATCAACAATGTAGCAGTTTCCAGTTCTTTTATTTCCTTCAGATTGTCTTTGAAGGAATCCGGAATGTTGAGTTGTTTACTCTCATTTATATGATTTTCGTTGTTGTTGTTGTAGAAGTAGTAGTAGTAGTAGTTTTTGTAGTAGTAGTAGTAGTAGTAGTAGTAGTAGTAGTAGTAGTAGTAGCAGTAGTAGTAGTAGTAGTAGTAATAGTAATCTGGTAGTCTGGTAGTCTGGTAGTCTTAGTTTCAGCTTCATAGCAAACGGGTTGCCCCATCTTTGCTCCGCTCCTGTGCCAGCGAAAAACACTCAGAATGTCTATCACAGTCCCTTGTGGAAAGATTGACAGACTGCTGTCTCAGCATATCTAGCATACACTCGCATTAAAGCATATGGTAGCCATCCGAAGTGCTAACACAAACAGTCCAACATTAGAAATGCAGTTCATCATTGATGATAGCAGAACTTGTCGTCAACAGATCAGCAGTTGTCCGCGTGATCAATTTTATTACGGGTCCCGCAAGCATTGAACGACAGGCATCGCGCCATTTTCTGAATCTACAATTCACACCACGTTGGTCACAGTCGAAAAAAAAGTAATAGTAATAGTTGTTGTTGTTGTTGCTGTTGTAGGAGCAACAGCAGCACCAGTAGTAGTAGCAGCCGTAGCAGTGGTAGTAGTGGCAGCAGTATTAGTGGCAGCAGTTCTAGTAATGGTAGTAGTAGCAGTAGCAGTAGTAGTAGCAGCAGTATTAGCAGTAGCAGCAGCAGTAGTAGTAGCAGCAGCAGCATCTGTAGTAATCGACATCACAGCTGCCGTCTTTTACGTCTCAAGACAATACTTGGCACCTATTCTGGGTTGGATCGTAATGGGGGTCGAAATCAAATATAAAAAACAAAACATTCTTCCGATGTTGGTCAATGCCTTTCATTTGATTTCTTTTCTGCCTTTGACGTTCCGAGGATTTAATTTACACTTAATTTCTTGACATTGATATTAGTAACATTAGTTTAAGCCATGCCGTTATCCTAACCTCGCCCATTCCTTCAAATGTCCTAAGTCGTTCTCTGTCTTATATTTAAAGCTTTCTTTAATTCCCCCCCCCCCCCCCCAAAAAAAAAATAACTCAAAGTTAATCCTACCGAGAACAACAGCAGCAAATAACAATTCACAAACAGTTGTTGAAAATTCTGGCCACAACAAGTCTGTGATTTGTACATAAACAAATATATGTTCCATTGATTTCTCTAAGCCTGTGTTTGCGAGATGTCTCTCCAGGGAAGTAGGGGGCACGAAAAAATATCACTTGATCTAAACTGTCTTCAGCGCCAAGAGCTAGGAGGGAACATCGATTTCTCCAAGGAGATCGATAGAAACTTGACAATGTAGAAGAGACTTCTAGCCTGTGATATATTTAGTTTTAGAGGCACTAGAAGATGGGGACGTTTTCATGTACCCTTCATGACAGCTACTGCAATGTTTTCCTGCCAGAAACAGTGTGTGTATGCAACGTTGACCAGTGCGGTGTTTGTACGGTTGGCCAGTGTGCGTATGTACGGTTGACCAGTTTGTGTATGTACGGTTGACCACTCTAGTGTGTATATAGTTGACCAGTGTGTATGTATGTACGGTTGACCAGTTTGTGTATGTACGGTTGACCACTCTAGTGTGTATATAGTTGACCAGTGTGTATATATGTACGGTTGACCAGTTTGTGTATGTACGGTTGACCACTCTAGTGTGTATATAGTTGACCAGTGTGTATGTATGTACGGTTGACCAGTTTGTGTATGTACGGTTGACCACTCTAGTGTGTATATAGTTGACCAGTGTGTATATATGTACGGTTGACCAGTTTGTGTATGTAGGGTTGACCACTCTAGTGTGTATATAGTTGACCAGTGTGTATATATGTACGGTTGACCAGTTTGTGTATGTACGGTTGACCACTCTAGTGTGTATATAGTTTACCAGTGTGTATATATGTACGGTTGACCAGTTTGTGTATGTACGGTTGACCACTCTAGTGTGTATATAGTTGACCAGTGTGTATATATGTACGGTTGACTAGTTTGTGATGTATGTATAGTTGACCACTGGGCTAAACAAATGTAGGAAGTTGAAAGAACTAAAGTAACAGATGCCTGCGTCTGAAAGAACTTAAGTAAAAGAAGCCTGTGTCTGAAAGAACTAAAGTAACAGATGCCTGTGTCTGAAAGAACTAAAGTAACAGATGCCTGTGTCTGAAAGAACTAAAGTGACACAAGTTTGAGAAGGAAAGAAATACAGTAACATCTGACTGAGGAAGACGGAAATAAAGAAACAAATGTCAGGAGTTAAAAGAACTAAAGTAACACTTGCTTGAGAAAGTAAGAACTAAAGTATCAGATGCTTCTAGAAAGAAGGAACTAAAGTATTAGATATAAGGGTTCAAAGAACTAAAATAACAAATGTCAGACGTTGAAAGAACTAAATGTTGAAAGTTGAATTAAGAATCGACATCATAGAACTAGGGACACTCCCATAAGCGCTCCATTCCCATCTTTAGCAGCATACACAGAGTTATAATTCCGATGGCACCAGTAACTGTCTGATTGTAATCCTTCTCGCCTTTCCCTTGAGTGTTGGAGACCCGAGTTCGACTTCCGGTAAGGTGATGGAGTTTTTCTGTTGGGTGAAATTTAAACATCCTAACCTGTACAATCCGCTGTGACAGTCCTAGCCAGGCGGCTCTAACTCCTCAGACTCAAGGCCAGTCTGTCAAAACCAGGCTAAAAACTGGTAAAACAGACAGTAGTGATAGTTTTTATATTATGTTATGTTACCAAAATCGATGTAACAGCACACCGCGAATTCCCCGGGTGCTCAGTCCTCAGATGCAGCGGCCACTCCAGGAATGCTCTGCTGATTGTTCCCATGAGAAGTTAATTTTATCTCCTATCCCGGCCTCGAAGATAGCATTGACGTGCATCACCATGCTTTACTCCCAGGCAACGCAACTGTGTTAGTGCCAGTGATCAGCCACTATCCATTAGTCCATCTAACCAGCTATGGGAACAATCAGTAGAGGTACCCCGGGGGGTGGCTGCCATGTTGGAAGACTAAGCACGCAGAGGAATGGCCAGGGCAAAATAAAGTCAATTGTGATATATTATTACAACACGTTTGGGTGAGGGAGGGGGTGGGGGGGGTGCTCGGGGGCCCTTTCCCCATCCCTTCTTTCCCCCACCCTTCTCACAATTTCCCTCCTTTTTTGCGGTTTTTTTTTTTCTTTTCTTTAGCTATATGGTTCCATTCATTCTTTTCCTTCTTTATATTGCATTTTCCCGGCTGTATATATGACATTTAAAAAAAAAAAGAAGTTATTCTGTTACATTTTGCTTTCTCGTTGTCAATTTGGGTAATTTCTAAATTCAATTAAGACCGCTGGATGCGTTGCGCGTTATTTCCGAAATCTGTTTGTTGCCCCATAATCATTTTGTTCACAGTTCATTTAATTTACGTACAGCAGGGGGGAGACGTTAGGGGAGTAATTGACATTCTTGTTGGGGGTGGGGATGAAATCATGGACGAAGCTGGGAGGCATCACAGGCAGAGAATGACAATAAGCAGAAGTGGAAAGATAAAGGCAGAAAGAGAGAGACAGGATGAGAGAGAGAGTGAGATAGATAGACAAACAGAGTCACAGAGAGAGAAAGAGAGAGAGAGAGATAATTAGGGAGAGAACTATATTTTAAAACTGTCATAAATGAACCAGCTGAACTTATTTACATTCCTTCCAAATATTTAACTTTCGCACGCATATACACACGGGCGGGCGCGCGCACACACATACAGAGAGAGAGAGAGAGAGAGAGAGAGAGAGAGAGAGAGAGAGAGAAAGAGAGCTCTTTACTACCTGTGTTAGCCTTGCGTGTGTGTGTGTGCGCGTGAGTGTGTGTGTGCGCGTGCGTGTGTGTGTGCCTGTGTGTGTAGTACGATTGCGGGAAAGGAATTGGTTTGTAAAAGGCCAGGTCTTTGGCATAAATATTTAGGGCACGTGGCGGTACATGTAACAAACTCAGGTCCAGCACACTGTGTTAAGTAACGAAGTCGGGCCAAGTACACTGTGACTGGCCGTTCATGCAAGCCTCTTAATCTTTCAGACGTTTAAGTCTAAGTCGCAGGGGCGTCAAGGTGGTGCAACGTTGTATTGCTTCGACGACCAATCGTCCTCTATATTTCCGGATAATTGCGCTATTAAAGATCCCATAATATTTACAAAAAGCCCTATCCCCAACTCCCTACCCCACACACTGAGCCTCGGTCCCACGAGAGAGTGCATTCTACGCCCGTTGGTTTCAGACTTCATAACATTTTGCGGTGGCCCACAGCTATCATATACACACCAGCAGCCACTAATTCTGCTTGCGACTGAAAACACAATGTCGGCGGCCGCTGCTTGCAGAACAACGATAAACATGGAACGCAGAAAGCTTTCTGAAGACAACAGTACACGGTGACACCCCTCTAACGTAGACCAGCCTGATCTAGCTTCATTGACAGGTCAGCTAGTTTGTAGCTGAGCCCGAGTTCGTTACTAGTTCCCCCGTAGCTAATACAGTCGCCACGGGCTGTGCATGTCAGAATTATATTTTTATCCCCAGAAAGAAAATCCCCCATGTTATCCAAGATTGGAACCTGGGTCCTTTGAATTAGAGCCCAGCATTCTTAACTCTTTCAGTCTCAAGGAACATATCATATGTTCATAGGTTCCTACCTAGAAACCCAAAAAAAAAAACAAGATGCACCGATTTTACGTCAATCTTTACTACCCCTTAGATCTCTGATGTTAAACCCTCTGGGACTGCAAGAGTTTAACGCTTGACCAGTCCTCGGTGTAAGGGACCAAACAGTTTGGAGATGAACGGCCACAAGCCGTTGCTAATATCAAATAAACGAGCATTTAAGGGAGAATAAAGTGAGACAGAGTCGAATGCGGCAGTTGAGAAGACAAAACTGAACTTGAGGTGCCGAAAATATTGACGTGTGAGGAGAGCAGCGCACGCAGGAATGTGAAAAAGTAGATAGAAGAGTCAAAACACACAGCAGAGAATTGATAGTATAGTGCGTTTGAAAATACGTGCCCTTACGCTTTTACAGATGTCTCAGAAACTCCTGTACGAATCAAAACGAATGTTTGCATATGGCCTTAGATTTCCCATATCCTTTTGATTCTGTAATCTCCAATTGTACAGTTGCTGCTGTTTTTTAAAGCCGCAAATTTCTTTGATCTTTGTTTGACTAATAATTTATCCCCTAAAATAGAACATACGTTAATTGACACTCGTGTTAAGATTGTAAAGAAATCATTTCGCATGTGCAACGATGCGTCGTGATTATTTTGAAAGCCTATCCCCACTCAATGAAAAAATATCAACAACTCATGAGAGACTGATGCAGTTGATTAGTGTTCTTCAAACGGTGAGCGGCGGCCCTACTGCTATGCTTGAGAATAGTCTAGCTGGGCCGCCAAAAATTTCTGCCCCCATATATAAAAGAGTTGAGTATGAAGGGTTTTTTTCATCTCTTCTCTACCAAAGTTGCTGTCTGTAGTTTTAACACCTGAAGAACAAGAATCAAACAGGTACAAACCTAGAAAACCCTGTCATAAAACAACAATTTACTGCACTTATTCCGTAGTCCAGTCTGGGCTGGAAATCAAGACAATAACTCCTATAACGGCTATGTGAGTCGCGCACAGCCAGTGGGGCATCGTTCATGTCAGGTTTGTGTGTGTCTTTAATGACAAGTCAGGGTGGCAAAACAATTGTTATTGATTTAGTAGGACACAAGTGTAAACACGTTTATGGTCGCTTCTGTCTATGACCATCTGAGACTGAAAATACCAATGAAATGCCTGAAATTTAATGTTTTAAAAAGTTCTCCTCAATTCAGTAAAGTTACTGTAAGCATGCCGATTGTTTGTTTCGAGTAGGTGTCTTCTTTTTTCATATGCCGCAAATAAGGCAAAATGAAAACTAGATGCTTGTTTGCATTAAAAAATATACTCTTACAAGGGCATGATTATTAGCAAGCAGCATAAGCAATTTTAACAAATTACGTACAGATTTTTAAAAATGGCCAGGATTTGTGGAACAGACTATAGAAGCTAGCCTATACAGAGCGATAAGGGGACAGTCTATGAATACCGCATAGACAAGAAAATAAGATGAAGATGAGGACGAAGAGGACACTAATGCTGGAATGGGGAAAAACAGAAAGGGAAGCAGACTAGTAGTGTAACAAGGCGAGAAAGTGAATAGCTGAAGAACTGGAAACAGAAGAATATGAAGAAGTAAGTGGAGAAGGCGGGAGAGGCGCTAGAAGTGAAGAAGGTGGAAGAGAAGGTGGGAGAGGCTGGGGAAGTGGAGTAGGTATGAGAGACTGGGGAAGTGGAGAAGGTATGAGAGGCTGGGGATGTGAAGAAGGCGGAAGAGGCTTGGGAGGTAAAGAAGGCGGTGGAGGCTGCGGAAGTGGATACATGACATTCTATGTCGGCACAAACTTGGCACTAAAAACAAAGGTTCTACCCCTAAATGGCCAAAACAGTTCAAAAGATTATCTTAAAAGCCGCGGTCATAAAAGTGCCGAGGCAATATATGTAACGACAATTATACCTCGCCATCCGGACTACTCCATCAAATCTCTGCTTGCGCAACCACTTTCTTGCTAAGGGTTGTGTGTCTCTAATGGAAATCAATCAATTTGGCATTGCTTCCGCGCAGAGTTGATCTTTTTTTTTTTTTTAGTTTGCATATTCTTCTTTTCTATCAGCTCTTCTTCTTCCATTTTGTTGTCAGAAAAAGTGTTTCAGGAGGTCGGTAGACTTGAAAAAAGCTTTCGTAAAAAAAAAAAAAATTAAGTTAAGGACCCTTTTCCACGCCATTAGGCATATAGGGCATAAATGGCTAGACCTATATTTTTATGGACTAATCGGCACAAGATGAGAGGTAGGTCTATATCTCCCTGTGTGCCACAATGCTATTGGAATTAGGACCCATCCTGGACTGCTTTTGGAAGAGTGTAAGAGATTAAACCCCACAGTCTTCGCGGCAGTCTATTCACTTTATATTTTTGGACTTTTCCCCCCAAAAATAATGTTTCCAATAATATAATAATAATAATAATAATAATAATAATAATAATAATAATAATAATAATAATAATAATAAAAATAATAATGTGCCTAAGTGCCGTTTTAACGGCGGTATGATTGGTGTATGGCTTAGAAATTAAGAGCACATTACCTGCTGAACGTAAAATTGTTTTGTGAAACGATGTCGAGTTTGGTTTCGACTTTCTATTACATGCAGCCTACATCATCTTTCGTAAATATTTTTTTTTTCTTTTAGCATGATATATTTTTATAATTGACTGATGGTTTTTAACTTTCAGCTGTACGTCTGTAGGGAAAAAAAGTTGTAGCTATTAAAACACAAAAAAGCTCTTATTCTTCTACCTTCTATCCCCCAATGGAGCATAGGTGCTCAGCCAACTCACGCTAAGTCGTTCTGTATGCAGCTCTCTCCGTGTCCTCCCCATCTTTTTAACTGCAATCTCTTCCTCCTTCGCCATGTTTGGTTTTCACTGTCGTTTGTTTATTTTTACACCCCTGTGGGTTCCAGTGCAAAGGCATTCTAGTTATATTGTTCTCAAATTTTCTCAACGTGTGTACTATCCAAAACCAACGTATTTTCTTCACCTCTTGGACCGCTGGAACTTGTCAAAGCTCAACATCAGTAAGTCTAACATACCTTTATTTCTACAAACTACTATGGCGAAAAGACAATTTTGCGAGACAATAAACAAACTTAAATCCGTCAAATAAACAAAATAAGATTGTGAAAATGCTTTATTAAAGCAGTACGTTTTAATAAAATGAAACAAAAGGCGAACGTAACTACATACAGCTAGTTGAGTTCAGTTGAATCAAGAATGACATCACAGTACTCGGGGCATTCCCATGCTTACTTCGCCCTCATCTTCAGCAGCCAGCGCAGAGTTCCAATACCGATGATACCGGTCACAATATGGTTAAATATCCGTCTTGCCTTTCCTCTGAGCGTAGTGAGCCGGCCAGACCCTTTGATTACACCAAGGTGCCTTATTCTCTCCAGGCCATAATAATCTTCTTTCTATACTGATTCCATTGCTTGTTCCCAATTGCCTTGACCACATCTGCCTTTTCATATATTAACTCATTACCCAGTGGTGCAGATCCGGCCAATCTGTCTGCCTGTTCATAACCCACCACACCGGCATAGCCTGGAAAAAATATCCAAAGTATGCTCACTGCCCGTGACTTTTCCAGTGAAGCTTGCCACTCTGCTCGAAGCATCACTGCCTTAATCTTTTTCAGCATAATTTCAGAGTCTGCTACAATTACTACATGTGTATGCATCTTGTTCTCTAGCCACCGGAGAGCTGCAGTTACCGCCTCCACCTCCATTCTGATGCTAGATGTTGTGGGGTCATATGCTAGGCTGTTTTGCATTAAAGATTTTCCACTGGCTTTCGCTACGAACCCCCTAGAACTTCTCTTTCCTCTCAGTACCGAACCATCTGTATAGATAATCAGATCTCCTGCGCGTGAATTATGCTGAATCAACTGTCGGACTTCCACTTCCGTAGCACCCACTGGCCATTCTCTGCACACCCGGCCTACTGTTATCATAACCCTACACAGGTCAGACTGTTCCCCTGGTACTCTGACCCACTCCTCTCCTCGCCCAATGTTCTCCAGCATGAATACTTGTCTTAATGTGTCTTCTGCTTGTGCCATCCACGATTTTCCCCCTTTCAGCCTCTGACCCTTGCCTGCAGCCAAAGCTTCTTACAGAGGATGTTCCCTGTCTGCAGCTACTCGGAGGTATAACTTAGCATGCAACACCTATGGTCTATCTGCAATAGTCGGCAATGCAAGGATGTATCGCATGCACACAATCGGGGTGTCTCTTGTATAACCCAGGATCAGCCGCATAGCTTCATCCTGTATGCGCTCCAGTTTCTCTAACTGACTCTTCGAGACAGTGAGTAACTCCGATCCATAATCAGACACTTAGATGATTAAGTGCTGGTAAAGTGTGAACAACATTCTCTGCTCCATGTCCATCGATGCTATAATCTTTAGTGCGTTTAGACCTTGTTGAGCTTTTGTCACAACTCTTTCTATGTGATCCCTGAGAGACAAACTTTTGTCAAAGGTGATTAACAGGTACCGCCTTCTGCTGTCTCTTTGGATGAACCTGACATTCATTTTTCGAGTCTGGGAACATCAGCTCTAACAATCCTGTTGTCCATTGAACACCACAGGACGGTTGATTTTTTTGGGTTGATTACTGCACTCATCTCTGTACACCAGTCGATCACCTTATCTACTGTTGCCTGTAACTCTTTAGCTATTTGATTCCAATCTCTCCTCTTTTTATATATAAGAACATCATCTGCAAATGTCATTATTCTGCCAACTCCAGGTGTCTACAGGAAGGCAGTCTTGCTGGTAAAAACTTTGCCGACTGGTATGGGCGATCACACTTGTCCGCAATCTACGATCTTTAACATTATGTAACAGTCGGTTTGCTGGCACCTCTCCGTGCCATGACAAAGGCTGTCAAGAATATTCTTGCTTTGTCTTCATGCGTTTCTGTTCCCACATATTTTACAGTGGTCACAACTTGTTAAATTTGCATTCTTCTCAAAACATGACCCCAAAAAATAATGACTTGTCTCTGTTTGACGTTTGTGATAATTTGTCTTCGAGCACTTGCCCCTTTCGAGACATTTATTGTTTCTAATAAAACCACATTTCATCAAGGCCCAAAGAAATTATTTGGCTTGTTTATCAAATGTCCAGGATTCACAGCAATATGTTTAAACTTGCTCTGTATGTCCAGGATTCACAGCAATATGTTTAAACTTGCTCTGTAAAGCATGGATGTATAGACAATGTTAATATACACTTTCAGGCTATTACGAGTCTCCATTATATAAACAGCCATACCTTCTCTGTAGAGCCAGTTGCCTTTACGACACTGTTAGAAGTAATATTCATCTTATCACTTTCTTTAATGCATTTCATTTTTATGCATCAGCGGTTCCTGGTCTGTTTTTTAGCTTGATTTATTTCCCGTGACGCTGTGTGACTGTTGGGTTATTTTTGATGTTATTGATTTCATGATTTTATTTCTTCATTGTGCACGGTCACCGGTCTGATATTTCCCAAATTCCCATGGCGTGCTGACTGTGTGCTACAAATGTAGAGCTGGGACCAGATACCCACTAGTTCTTAGTGGCAAAGAGGTCATGTCGTTTGTCTCGCTCGCCGAAGGTCGTGGGTTCGTTTCGCCGAGGGTCGTGCCTGGAGCCTTGCTTTTTGGAAGTTGGCTAACTGTTCTGTGTAGAGAGACCCGTCGATGATAGACATGCCACGCCAATGAAGTAGATCATATCAACTTTAACTTTATTAAACCCAAGTAGAGGTCATGTCATGGATGCTGGAGAAAGCAAGGAGAATGGGATCCACGGTCATGATTGTTTGTTGTTTGGAAAGCACATACATCGACAGTATATGCAAGGATGCCAAGCATAGCAACAAAAATGTCAGTAACATGAACGAATACCTTTTTGCTGTCGACAAGACATTGGAAGCAGATACAGAATAAATGTAGAATATTAAAAAAACAATAATATAAAATTCAACACTGAAAGGTCTAGTGACAAGAAGAGATAAAATCAGGAATGAGGTCATAACAGAACAAGTCGACACAAAACCAATTCTACATTACATACAAAGACAACAAATTAAATTGTTTGCTCACTTGAAGAGAACGTCTTGTAATGGCATCCATACAAGGCATACATCAAAAGAGGAGATGGACGAAAAGCACGAGGTACACCAAGAACAATATGGAACAGTAAAATCAGAGAAACTCTACAACAGCACGAGGAGTCAATGCTCGAGGCTGCCAGAAGAGCAAAAAGCAGAGGCTTAAATCTCACTCGACATCTGAAGCGGTAGGAGAGGAAATAAATAGCAGAAAAAAAAGAAAAAGGAGAAAAATGCGGAAGAAGAAGAAGAAGAAGAAGAAGAAGAAGAAGAAGAAGAAGAAGAAGAAGAAGAAGAAGAAGAAGAAGAAGAAAAGAAGAAGAAGAAGAAGAAGAAGAGAAGAAGAAGAAGAAGAAGAAGAAGAAGAAGAAGAAGAAGAAGAAGAAGAAGAAGAAGAAGAAGAGAAGAAGAAGAAGAAGAAGAAGAAGAAGAAGAAGAAGAAGAAGAAGAAGAAGAAAAAAGAAGAAGAAGAAGTAGAAGAAAAAAGAAGGAGAAGAAGAAGAGAAGAAGAAGAAGAAGAAGAAGAAGAAGAAGAAAGAAAGAAGAAAAGAAGAAGAAGAAGAAGAAGAAGAAGAAGAAGAAGAAGAAGAAGAAGAAGAAGAAGAAGAAGAAGAAGAAGAAGAAGAAGAAGAAAAAGAAGAAGAAGAAGAAGTTTTATCTTGCTGGCTCCAAATCTATTCTTCCGATAGGTATACTGGTTAATGGTGTGTTAAACATGTGGTGTTTGACGGAGAAGAGCTCTCTACAAACTGTGACACTTAGTGCAGTAAGTACAGAACCAGATCTTTCTCACGTGACTGGTACAGGACAAACCTGTTGCTAGACTCGTTTTGTATTCTTATTCTTATTTGCGTTTGCCCACTGCGACGGGCCTAGCAATGGTGCAACTGATTGCTACTACATAATAAATATTGATTGCATGTAGGACACTACATATGGGATTTTTTAGAAAAAAACATCTGGGAGTATGGCTAGAGAAATACCACAAGAGAAATAGAGGAATGGTGTAGGAGAAAGATGAACACATTCATCACTCAAGCCACCCGAGAAGCGCAAGCCAAATACATAAAACCACGACAATGGGCTACAACTTGGTAACAGTGTGACTTAAAAACCACGACACTGGGCTACAACTTGGTAACAGTGAGACTTCAAAACCACGACACCGGGCTACAACCTCGTAACAGTGAGACTTCAAAACCACGACACTGGGCTACAACCTGGTAACAGTGAGACTTAAAAACCACGACACTGGGCTACAACTTGGTAACAGTGAGACTTCAAAACCACGACACTGGGCTACAACCTGGTAACTGTGAGACTTCAAAACCACGACACTGGGCTACAACTTGGTAACAGTGAGACTTCAAAACCACGACACTGGGCTACAACTTGGTAACAGTGAGACTTCAAAGCCACGACACTGGGCTACAACCTGGTAACAGTGAGACTTCAAAACCACATAAAGTCATCACGTCTCTTACTGTTGCACGCTGCTCCTTTCATATCTTCCATCTCTTTAACATACAAGACATTACCTGGTACGTGTTTATTGCTGTCTCGTATCCGTGACAATATCTGTTGCATGTATATGGATGTGCAGTATCCATGACATTATCTGTTGCCTGTATATGGATGTGCAGTATCCATGACATTAAATGTTGCCTGTAAATGGATGTGTAGTATCCATGCCATTATATGTTGCCTGTATATGGATGTGCAGTATCCATTACTTTATCTGTTGCCTGTATATGGATGTGCAGTATCCATGACCTTATCTGTTGCCCGTATAAGGATGTGCAGTATCCATGACATTATCTGTTGCCTGCATATGGATGTGCAGTATCCATGACATTATCTGTTGCCTGTATATGGATGTGCAGTATCCATGACCTTATCTGTTGCCTGCATATGGATGTGCAGTATCCAGTATCCGTGACATTATATGTTGCCTGTATATGGATGTGCTGTATGCATGACTTTATCTGTTGCCTGTATATGGATGTGCAGTATCCATGACTTTATCTGTTGCCTGTATATGGATGTGCAGTATCCGTGACATTATCTGTTGCCTGTAAATGGATGTGTATTATCCATTACATTATCTGTTGCCTGTATATGGATGAGCAGTATCCATGACATTATCTGGTGCCTGTATATGGATGTGTAGTATCCATGACATGTTCTAGTACGTTTTTATTGCTGTGCTATACCTATAACATAACATGGTACCTTTTTATTACCGTATTGTACCTGTGACATTACATGGTACCTATTTATTGCTTTGTTGTACCTATGACATTACCTGGTAACTATTTATTGCTTTGTTGTACCTATGACATTACCTGGTAACTATTTATTGCTTTGTTGTACCTATGACATTACCTGGTAACTATTTATTGCTTTGTTGTACCTATGACATTACCTGGTAACTATTTATTGCTTTGTTGTACCTATGACATTACCTGGTAACTATTTATTGCTTTGTTGTACCTATGACATTACCTGGTAACTATTTATTGCTTTGTTGAACCTATGACATTACCTGGCAACTATTTATTGCTTTGTTGTACCTATGACATTACCTGGTAACTATTTATTGCTTTGTTGTACCTATGACATTACCTGGTAACTATTTATTGCTTTGTTGTACCTATGAAATTACCTGGTAACTATTTATTGCTTCTTTGTACCTATGACATTACCTAGTAACTATTTATTGCTGTGTTGTACCTATGACATTACCTGGTAACTATTTATTGCTGTGTTGTACCTATGAAATTACCTGGTAACTATTTATTGCTTTGTTGTACCTATGACATTACCTGGTAACTATTTATTGCTTCTTTGTACCTATGACATTACCTAGTAACTATTTATTGCTGTGTTGTACCTGTGACATTGCATAGTACCTATTTATTGCTTTGTTATACCTATGACATTACCTGGTAATTATTTATTGCTGTGTTGTACCTATGACATTACCTGGTAACTATTTATTGCTGTGTTGTACCTATGACATTACCTGGTAACTATTTATTGCTTCTTTGTACCTATGACATTACCTAGTAACTATTTATTGCTGTGTTGTACCTATGATATTACCTGGTAACTATTTATTGCTTTGTTGTACCTATGACATTACCTGGTAACTATTTATTGCTTTGTTGTACCTATGACATTACCTGGTAACTATTTATTGCTTTGTTGTACCTATGACATTACCTGGTAACTATTTATTGCTTTGTTGTACCTATGACATTACCTGGTAACTATTTATTGCTTTGTTGTACCTATGACATTAAATGGTATCTCTTTATTGCTGTGTCGATACTGAAAGACAGGGTAAGTTTATTTTTTATTTTTCAGTTTCAAATTCGCCAGGATGCGGAAGTCAACCCAAAACAATGCATCCGACAATAATGTACGGATATTGTTACCTGGTAGAGTCGAGATTAGCTGACACAAATGACAAAATGAAGCGTTTAATTCACGATGACCACATCAGGATTCAACATGATGACCTCCAACAAGTGACAGCTTTTTAAAGTGTACTTGGACACATGGCCAACCTGACACCCCTTAAAGTGTACTATTTACCAAGTTCAAAATCTGTGTGTCCTAATTCATACATGTGTCCACATCCATATGTGTGTCTCCAGCCATACCATGTATCTTCATCCATACATGTCCCCATTCATACATGTCTCCATCCATACATGTGTCTCCATCCATACATGTTTCTCCATCCATACATGTGTCTCCATCCATACATGTGTCTCCATCCATACATGTGTCTCCATCCATACATGTGTCTCAATCCATGCTTGTGTCAACATCCATACATGTGTCTCCATCCATACATGTGTCTCCATCCATACATGTGTCCCCATCCATACATGTGTCTCCATCCATACATGTCTCCATCCATACATGTCTCCATCCATACATGTGTCTTCATCCATACATGTGTCCCCATCCATACATGTGTCTCCATCCACACATGTTTCTCCATCCATACATGTGTCTCCATCCATACATGTGTTTCCATCCATACATGTGTCTCCATCCATACATGTGTCTCCATCCATACTTGTGTCAATATCCATACATGTGTCTCCATCCATACACGTGTCCACATCCATACATGTGTTTCCATCCACAGATTTGTCTCCATCCATACATCTCTCCATCCATACATGTGTCTCCAACCATACATGTGTCTCCATCCATACATGTGTCCACATCCATACATGTGTCTCCAACCATACATGTGTCCACATCCATACATGTGTCTCCAACCATATATGTCCCCATCCATACATGTGTCTCCATCCATACATGTCTCCATCCATACGCGTGTCCCTATCCATACATGTGGCTCTATCCATACACGTGTCCCCATCCATACACATGTCCCCATCCATACATGTGTCTCCATCCATACACGTGTCCCTATCCATACATGTGGCTCTATCCATACACGTGTCCCCATCCATACACATGTCTCCATCCATACATGTGTCCCCATCCATACATGTGTCCACATCCATACATTTGTCCCCATCCATACACGTGTCCCCATCCATACACGTGTCCTCATCCATACACGTGTCCCCATCCATACACATGTCCCCATCCATACATTTGTCCCCATCCATACATGTCAGTATATAATTACGATATGAGAAAAGACACCAGGGGTTGCCTGATTTCTTTGAATTGTCCCCATAAACCACATATATGAGATGGCTCTCTTCTGTCTGCTTATTGTCCTTGTTGAGAAAACATTTATTTCTGGATTATTTCGCAATGTAAGGCTGCTTTCATTGCACCATAATGAATACGATGATGTGTTCTAGTCTATGAGCTTCTGCAGGATATCAACTGACATCATTATTGATTTGTTGAACTGAGATGCCAGAGGAAAGCCGCTAACTGAATCATCCGAGACATAGGGCAACTGATACTACAAAAAGAGCCACCATGGAAACAACTTCGTACCCTAAAGTCGTTGGGAAGCAGAAGATTTCTGCATGGATACCGAACATTAGCAAAAGCACTAGTACGTCAGGATACAGTCAACGTTTGTCAATGAAACAAACTCTCAATATGGTTGCTGTTTCCATGACAACCTAGAGTATCCTTCTACAACGCTTGACTTATCAAACATGTGGAATTACTATCTAGGAATCTATTAATATTTATAGAATACAGAAATGGAAAGTACTAGTGAGCACGCTTAGAGAAGACAATAAACACATGGAAATAAACAAACACACATTATATACAATTGTTCAGTGTTCATTTTAAAGATCGTCTTTATGGCACATCGGACGTGATCATAAGTGCTCCGATCTCCTCCAGAGTATGACTGCAAGTGTTGTTAGGCTAACAACTTCTATTCTGTTCTGGTTGATGTCTCGCGACTCCAAATGGTACACCCAGGGTATGCAGTCTTTCACTGAAATATCATTTTCCATAACACTGAAAGTCTCACAGCGTTTAGTTTAGTCTTTCATAAGACATTGATGTTGTCTCTCCTGTCCATAGAGGCCCTTTCCTGATAGTCACACTGCGAGCCAGTGACTCTGTACTCTCGTTGTTTGTTATACCAGCATTACCTGGGACAAATATGATTTTGCGAAACGCTGCGTTCTGAATCAGATAGAGTCACTGTTTCCGTTTGTAACCCGCCGTCATCTTCTGAAGCAGGCTCATCGAGTCGCTAAGCAAACATGCCTTGGTGAACTCTTGATATAGGCCCTTTGTCAAAGCCACGACTCTCATTGTCATGCTGCTGGTGGTAGAAATAAAGGCCCCACTGTTTTCTTTTATGACTCTCATTTTGGTTCATGCCGTCAAAGATTCACTTCTGAAAATCACAGCATTATCTGTATGTATATCGACATCTTCCAGTGATGTGGGTTCTGTCACCAATGCTTTACTTTTGCATCAGCTATTGGTGAGGACAAATCACGGCACTGTATTTTCAAAGTGATAACCATCACAAAGTACTGTGGTATGTGTATCCATTTCTCCCCCACGGTTTTTTTCTTGAAATGAAATCATCCAAAGAATTACTGTCTCGGCCCAACCAAGACTAGCCTCGTATAAGTCTGGTTTCTTTATGTTCTAATTTGGCCAGGCGTATCTCGTAGGAGAGCCACCTAGTTCCACACAACGTACTTTGGACCGCCATTTACAGTTTTAAAATTCTGAATATTTTACTTTGCCAAAAAAGTTATGAAAACAGTTTTGAGTTTAGATAGATCCGAAATGTCAAAATATTTCGCGTGTGACCGTAGTCGTCTTACAGTTGTTTTCCTGTAATAAGAGCTGGTAAGGCAAGTCGTGGTGATGTGAATGAAATGAAGTCTCACAACAATACAATACCAATTTCAATATAGCTGTGGGCAGAACTGATAGACGCCTGGAGAAACGAGTCGATGAGCACATTCCAGTATGGGTGGAAAAAGCCATGCAAAATAATATTAAAAATGAGAATCCTGGCCACACAGATCACCCCTCTGCAATAGCACGCCATCTTCTAAAATCTGGACACCTGGTAACTAAAAACAACGCGTTTTAAATCCTTCATACGTCAACCAATGGCAGAACGATTAGATTTCACGAAGCTTCTGCGATTCGTCACCTGCGTCCGGAACTCTGTATACAGAAAGAGATGGTTCTGTCTTTACGGCTGCCTTGGTAAAAACAGGCAGATATGTTTCGATCGTTGTTGAAATTGTACTTTAGTTAGAAAGGATTAACTTATTTGCTTCATTTATGTAACTGTTACTGTAGTATGCACCTGAAGAGATACAGCGAAATATGCCAGGCGATAATTTGTGCAATATATTGTTTTGACTTCTTTGTTCAAATTTACAAGGAAACATCGCTTTGATAATACTCTACGTTATTGGTAGAAGAGCGGTCCGGTTGTGGCGACTTGGATTGGTGGATGGAAAGATCTCCCCAAAACTGACTACTTGTCCTCTGCTGGAAATCTTCTGCTCGGAAACTCAATTATAGGTGTGACTGACTGATATTTCACTCCCCCGGGACATCACACTGAGCGATAAACATGCGGTGATACAAAGCGCCACCATGTGGATGACGATCACCCGTGGGGATGTCCCAGAAACAGCGTTCAACTGTTAGGCTTTATTGCTACTCCCGACAAAAGCCAGGGTGGGGTTTCGGGCTAAGGGTGCAACGAATCTCTTTTATATCTTCTTTTACCCCACAAGAACATCATACAAGCGATAAACACTCGATGACACAAAGTGTCGCCATGTGGATGAGGATAATAATGGAGAGGTCCAAGAAACCGAGTTCAACCATTAGACCATATTTATGACAGGGCGACATTGCGGCCCTGGCAAGAGCCAGGGTAGGGCTTCAAATAACGAAAAATTGCATCCCACAAAGAGATAACGAGGAATTAACTGATGGAACGAATGTAGTAGTAGACTTTTACCCCACCAGGACATCACACAAGCGATAAACACCCGATGACACAGTGTGCCACCATTTGGATGAGGATCACCGTGGAGAGGTCCCAGAAACTGCGTTCAGCCATTAGACTATATTAATGGTCGGGCTATATTGCGTCCCCTGGAAAAATAGACAAAAATCGCATCTCACAAAGAGGTAACTGGTTATTGACTGACTTTCTACCCCACCAGGACATCACACAAGCGATAAACACCCGATGACACAAAGTGCCACCATGTGGATAAGGATCGCCGTGGAGAGGTCTCAGAAACCGCGTTCAGACATTTGGCCATATGTATGGCCTGCCTATATTGCGGCCCCTCGCAAAAGCCAGGGTGGGGCTTCAAATAACAAAAAATTACGTCCTATAAAGGATGTTAAGGAATGTACGCAAATAACTGGTTATTGACTGACTTTCTACCCCACCAGGACATCACACAAGCGATAAACATCCGATGACACAAAGTGCCACCATGCGGATGAGGATCAACGTGAGAGGTCCCAGAAACCGCGTTCAGACAATTGGCCATATTGATGGCCTGCTTATATTGCGGCCTCTGGCAAAAGCCAGAGTGGGGCTTTGAATAACAAAAAATTACGTCCTAAGAAGGACGTAACGAATTAGCAATAACTGGTGAAACCTGATCTACCACTGGTATGAAAAAGCGTCTTCTCTTTTTATATAAGGAAATAGATAAACAAACAAAGGTTTTTTTACTTCTTCTAGTACATCTTCAATTCAACGTTATTTTATGAGTTTCAAATAGCATCATTAAATTTATTCACACAAAAACAACATTAATGTTGCTCAGCAAACACGCCATTGCCATTAGCCAAATAGTTGCTTCCCTTTCAGGTCCAAAATAGTTTCATACCGCCTAACCTATGTCCGTGAATAGTTTTCCTCCTTCGTTTAATCTACATAATAGCCTTTATATAGTCCTTCTAGTCTCTTGAGGACTTGCGTAAAGCAATTTCTCTGTTCTTAGTTCATGTGAGAAGTGTTTAGTCTTACAGGAGACTGCAAATGGGCGCCATCCCATGGCTTTTACGACACACCT
>CAJHNH020001968.1:402646-412646 GCA_905116865.2 Candidula unifasciata | reverse complement strand
CATACATACAAGTTTTAACCCTACTCAAACAAGACCAACAATACTGACGCTCCAACGTTCTCAAGGTCGCTACAAAACATCTACAGCAATGCACGATATTATTGTTTCTGACGGCTGTTTGAGAAACATTAGATATGATTGGCACAATGTTTTGTCCCAGTTTCTCTGTATCTACACAATATACATATCCAATTTCTTTGCCTAAGCAACTGGGAGAACCCAGGGATAGATAAAAATGCACCCGACCTCCTGAAGCGAATAACACCGAATATGAAAGAAGAGGATGAAAAAGGGGGCAAATCATTATTTTCTATTGATTTTTTGCATTCAGTTCCCGCCTCGCGCGCAGACCGGTCATTAGCCGAGTGAGCAATGGGTCGGCCATACTGTTGATTTTCTTGCGAGTATGTTTTCATTCACTGGGTCTTTAGCAGCAACAGTTGTAGCGGCAGCAGCAGCAGCTACCACACTATCGCCTTCATCACTACAACCTCTTGTTGTTACGGAATATTTTATTTTAAATTATTCTCTGAGTGGTGGTATTTCAGACATTTCTCTGTCATTGTTGCATGTTCATAAAGTCATATTCATGGGCTAAACAGGCATAAATAGGTGAGTCATTGCTTTTCCATTACCAGTAGTATCTGCGTGTTTTGTGAATGAATGACTGCGTGCGATCTTTTGTTTATCTTCGATTGAATTCAAGTCCCACTTTCTCTGTATCTACTCAAGATACATGTCCAATTTCTTTGCCTAAGCAACTGGGAGAACCCAGTTCTTTTGTTTATCTTCGAAAGAATTCAAGTAAGCGTCCGGCTTGTGGCTTTAACAGACCTGTTCAACTAAGTGCACTCAGGGGTCAACATTCTGAAAAATGGGAATCGTCACGGGCCAGAAGTCTGAGTCCCGGTACAGACAGATAATTAATACAGTATGACTGGCAGTGATTCGCGGGCCACTTGCTAGGTCTCCGCAGGCCACATTTGCCCCGCGGACAGCGTGTTGAAAAGTACCAGGCTAAGAGTTTAGTGGGATCGTTTGAAAATTTAGTTCTCGATACTTACGAGTGTTCCATTGCCGTAGTGTGCGGTTTGGAAGCTATCAGTCTCATGGCTTTCAGACAGTGGTACGAGAGTTTCACCGTGAAAAATCTGGGGTCTTACTACATAATATTCCGTCTGTTAGTTGTGAATAAAGGGCAGTCAACCTGTACTGTGGAGAGGGCGTAATCAAATAAAGGTAAAGTAATGCGTAATTAAAGAACAGGGAACCACCAGGAGTCACTGGATCTGCGTGTGTGTGTGTAGAGTAGAATTGTCAGGCTAAAGTGAATACTTCTGATTCTTCATCGCCCGCTTGAGCGACGTTGCCTTGTGCCTGTTTCCAGCACAGCTGAGACGTCTGCCCCTTTTGGCCGACAACTTCCGAGACAAGATGCTGTTTATTAGCTAATCTTCCTTGATATCTTTCAGAATTTCCATATTTCTTTTTTTCTTTGTCCATGTTATTCTGAGAATCTGTTTATGCATTTCAGCGCAAAAGCCATTATTTTCTAAGGACTGCGAGATAGACGACGACTCACATCTGAATGTTGCTATAGAGAAGACGCATGCTCTGATTGTTTAAGTTTAAACCCCACCAGAACATCACACCGAGCGATAAACACCCGGTGACACAAAGTGTCACTATTCGGATGAGGATCACCCTGGTGCTACTCCCGGAACCCACGTTTAACCCATAGATGATGTTATATTAGGGCCCCTGGCAACAGCGGGAGTGGAGCTTGAAAATAAGGAAACATTGTGTCCCATTTAAAAATGGTGAATGTTATAATTCACATTGCATTCTCCCAAAATTGTATTTCCTTGCTGGTTCTCAACAATGGACTTTTAATGTTGTTTAATCTTTGTAATGATATATTTAAAATATACACATGTAAATTCAGCAAGAAAATCCTTTTACATGTTGTGATACAGGAAGGCAAATATACTCTCTTACCACTGGGGGAAGTGGGGGGGGGGGGGTAGGGTAAGCATCCGTGTATTAGCCTTGGGGAGGGGAAAGCAGGTGGGTGGTCTGTCTGTCCATGCACTCACGTGCCAGCGCCCCCTCACCCGAGATGTTTCTTTCAGAAAATACGCCGTCCGCTACTACGCACTCCAAACCACCGTGGCGTTAAATGGCGGAACGTGTAAGATTCCGAAACAAAATATTGTTTATGGAACAGTTATGTCCATGTTTAGAGCTTGTAGTATAAAGAGTTTACGTATCGGCAGTCGCAATTAAGTGAGCTTTCGGACAAAGTACCTGTTCGCGCGTGCGGTTCCATTCTATCTTTTTTTTTTAGCCTGCTTTATACTTCTTTCTCTTTGTTTTATTTACACCTCATTATACCTACTATTAATTTTTTTTTTCATTGTTAAACCTGTGCTGATTGATAATGTTGAATATATTGTTAATGATACCTCGAATCTTTGTTCTCTGCTTCATCTTTAAAGTTAGTTGTGTATCCTTTACATGACGTTGCAGAACTAAGCCAAGCATTTTTGGCTGTTGTGGTTTTTTCTAAGCAAGTTTACGTCCAGTAGTTTGCCACTGCTTCTGGACGGTCGGCTTCTCGATACCACTGTCGAAATAAACGCAAGGCGCAATGACCGCATCTGGAATCGAGCCCGGCACCCCGGCATTGCGAAGCGCGTTCATAACGCCTAAGCCACAGACACCGACTGCTCTACCTTTACCATGATCTTTACCACGTTAAGACCAGTCTCCTATTGGACCTGTTACATTGACATGTCAGTTGCTGGTGAGGCGTCGAGGTATGTGGAGTCCAGTTTGAAAAACGTATATTTGCATGAATTGACCGATACTTCTAGAAGCAAACTAGATAGTGATGAGTTCAGAATCAGGACTTCACATACCAGGGCCATTCCCGTAAGCGATTAGTCACCATATTCAGCAGCCAGTGCCGAGTTCCTGTTCCGGTTCTGTCTGCAGTCTTATTATATTTCTGAGTTAGTAGTTATGAGTTGGATTATCTTCACAGAGCTCCGGACATATCCATAGGTGCTCAGACTCCACCTTCAACACATTCATCAGCGTCTTGGAGTTAACAGTGCCAGTCCTATACTGGTTGAAAAGACTTCGTTGTGCGCGTCCGGTGTGCTTCTCATGTTTGGCTGTGCCGATCTATACTCCCAGTTCTCGTATTCTTAGCAGTGATGTGGTCACGTTGTTTTCAAAATCCTCGTAACTTCCTGTCTCTAAGGGCATTGACAGTGTCTGCTTGGTCCACGAGCCCGCCATCTGCAGTTTATGCAGAACCTGCCAGTCTGTCTGCTCTTTAATTTCTAACAGCACCTGCATATCCTGCGACGAATATGAAAGTGATTGCATACGTAAAGATTATATGTCTGTCGGTCTCGAAGGAGTGGTGCAGCAGGGGTTGACGAGATGATCTGATTGTGCAGAGGCGAGGGGAGGTGGGGTGGGGGTGAGTGGAACTAGGAGATCTGGCCGATGCTCAACACTCAGGGCAGGGGCGAGACGGACATACACTCAAACTATTACTGGTGCCATCGACATTAGAACTCTGCACCTGCTGCTGAACATAGGAAAGGGGCGCTTTTTGGAATGTCCGGGTGCTGTAATGTTGATTCTTTACACATAATGTATCTGATATGCTTTCATTACATTATTCTTCCTAATTAGGATTTGTTTAGTTCTCTTGCAAAGCTTTGTATTAATGATTGTATCTGACCATTTAATTTCCTTTATTCTGTGCAAGAACCACTTACTTCTTCTTCTTCTCTTCCACCTTGTACCTCATCGAAGTGTCGGGGGGGGGGGGGGAAGATGTAATGTTCGTTGATGAGCTCTGTCAAGAGCACTATTAAGACTGATGTTCATTTCCGAAAGGCTGTTCTTAATGTCATCACTGCATATTTTCCGAGGTCTTTCACTCGCTCTATACCCGTTGTAACGTTTTAGTGTGGTTCGCTGTGGCAGATAGTACCAGGGCATTCTTGTAAAGTGTCCAAACCACTTTATTTGTTGTTCTTTAATGACCTGTAAGACTGACTTTATTCCTAGCATTCGTCTGATTTCGTGTTTCGTATTCTGTCTTTGCTTGAAACTCCTGCAGCTCTTCTAAGGCATTTCCTCTCTGTTGTCACAATTTTACGTTTATTGGAGGATGTGAGTGTCCACGTTTGGCATTGATAGCATAGTTTTGGCCAAAAAATAGTTCTGATAAGATTCACTTTAGTACTCCGCGGTACCTGCTTGTGTGTCAACATGGGAGATAGTTGTCCCATTACTTGATTAACTTTGGCACAGCTCGAGCTAATTTCTCTGTCCAGTTTTCCGTCAGATGTGAAAATTGCTCCCAAATACTTCAATTCTTCTGTTTGTCTAAAGGTGTTGTTTTATAATTGTATTTCTAATTTGTCTTTCTGTCCTCCTACCACCATTGTCTCTGTCTTCGTGGTGTTTATTTTCAGAACCACTTACTGACATCTCAAAATATGATTTGGAAAGAAATACTGGCTTACTGATTGCTTGCTTTATTCTGATGATCTATATGTTTCCCAGTATTCTAATTTTAATATTGCCTTACGAACAACTTGTTTGTGCACATGCATCCTTTACTTGCATGTAACCAGTCATCACTGTTGGAATCTTCGCCACACTTGTTTTATCATCATTCCACTATGATTCTGTTTAGTGAGCTGTAAAACACTTGGGTAGAAGGCGTTGGAAGAGTCGATACATCATTGCCCCGAGTTATTTACTTTGATAGTAATTGTTCAGTGCGTTAGTCACCGTTGGCAGGTATCGGTAGCTGTGTGTGTACCTGTCAGGCAGAGTATCGATCCGTGCTCATGGAACTACCATTATTCAGCAATCATCTACTGCAGAAATTGTCGACAACTCCTGGTTCACTTGACGTCTATGCAAAAGTCGAATTTAACAAGAGACTAGCGATACCTGTATTTTCTCAAATGACTGTGGTTGTTGTATCGACTCCAGAACATAGCCTAGATTTTAACACTTTGGGGTGAAGGATAAACTTCAGCGTTAAAATACAAATGCCTTCAAGGGCAACATAGGGAGCAGTGGTGGGGTAACAGCTATACCTTTGCCTACCGATCTGAAAGTTTGGGGTTTAAGTCAGAATTAATCTGTCTGAGAGGCGAAAAACTAATTTTTTACATATAAATAATGCATATCTGTCAAACGGATCTGCACTTAATACCGGGGTTCTAGAACAAGAATAAAGTCCAGAAGTTGTAGACCAACCATAAATTTTTGGCGGAGTTAAACTCTTTGAGTCCCATGGGGTTTAGCATCACAGGCCCAAGGAGGGTTAAGAGAGACGTAAAATCGGCGCAACATGCGTTCATTGGGCCTCTAGGTAGGAATCTACGCACGTATGATGCGTTCCTTCAGACTCAAAGAGTTAAATTCATGCACGCGAAAATGAATCAATTCACATTCAGGCGGATTGTGTGTGTGTGTGTGTGTGCGTGTGCGTGCGTGCGTGTGTTTGTGTGTGTATGTGTGTGTGTGTGTTCCAATGTGTTCTTGGCTCTCAAGGCGACCCAGCGTAGAACTGGTATCAGGCAATGTCCTGGGAATTAAAGGCGATGGGCATGATGTTGACCATGATGTTGACCATGATGTTGACCATGATGTTGACCATGATATTGACCATGATGTTGACCTTGATATTGACCATGATGTTGACCATGATGTTGACCATGATATTGACCATAATGTTGACCATGATATTGACCATGCTGTTGACCTTGATGTTGACCATGATATTGACCATAATGTTGACCATGATATTGACCATGCTGTTGACCTTGAGGTTGACCATGATATTGACCAGATGTTGACCATGATGTTGACCATGATGTTGACCATGATGTTGACCATGATATTGACCATGATATAGACCATGATATTGACCATGATGTTGACCATGCTGTTGACCTTGATGTTGACCATGATGCTGACCATATCAAGCATCGAATGCCGAATGGTTTTAAAAGATTTCGGCTATCATCGTACACCTCATACATACCCCGCTAGTGTTAACATTGGTAATTTCGTAACTTTAACAATATGCTGTGAGGTTTGATACAGGCATACTCACATGTCAACAGACTGGGGTAACAGCAAGATCACATGTCAACAGACTGGGGTAACAGCAAGATCACATGTCAACAGACTGGGGTAACAGCAAGATCAGATTACTGAGAATTAAACTGTCTGATGTCCTTTGGTGTGTATAGTTCTTTCTGAACTATGAAACTTACCATACGTTAATTGATTAGTGCACATATATCGGTCTTTTCTTATTTTATTTGTGTCGTAAACATGTGGCGTTGTTTTCATTCTACTGGACTTATTAGGCTGATTCCTTTTGTCCCATTATCCGGTTCTTTCTGTCACATAGTCCAGATGTTTTTGTGCTATAGTCTAGCGTCCCATAGTCTGACTATTTCTGACCCATTGTCCGGTTCTTTCTCCCCAATTTTATAGTTCTTTTTGCCGCGTTGTTTAGCTGTAGTTTTTTTCTTTTTTTCGCCCCGATTCGTTATGTTTTTTTAAACCCTTTTATACTCAAAAATTCCCTGCTTTCAAACAGAAGCTCTTTGAATAAAATGGGTTAAAAGTAATAATTTCTTGGCACTAAAGAAGTTAATAAAATTCTAGGATGTCGTATATAGAAAAGAAAAGATTCGTCAAGGAATACTCTTCTTCAGGCTCACCAGCTGTAAACTCCGGCGTAAAGTTCTGGTTGTTCGTCCACTTCTATATGAAATCCATCACCAAGTTATGGTGAAACAACTACTTTCATATGCTTGTGCAAACCTGTTAGGACTCTTTTCCCCAGTATTGTGTGAAGAAGTTTCAAGGGAAGCTTCGGGCAATGTTAAAACTGAGTCTTGTCTTGTGATTCACTGCTGACTTTCCCCAGCATCCGTCATACATACACACTCTGTGCCCACACACAACTTTACTCATTTTTTTCACGAAATTATATTATTTTCTGCACGTTTATGTAGCAACAATAGATTTACAGGGTGGTGAAGCTAGGCTTATGTCCAACCCTTCTCCTTCTTCATCCGGGCTTGGGATCGGCTATGGCGGAGAGTTCATTGGGGAAACGACCTTTTATTTAACCTAAAGTTTCACTGAGATGGGAGTCTCTTCTTCATTTAAAAAATAGCTGGGCTTTTAACAATGAGTCTTTTCTTTGGTGTAACAGCAGGCTCCGGGACAGCACTTGTTTTCTTTCTTATTGGGGGCGGGGGGGGGGGGGTTGCAGCAGTCCTTAAGAGGAACAGCACGTACTTTTGATTAACAGACGTTATTATTTATTTTGAAGACTAACATTGTACCCTTGAGTGATCGTCATTCTATTATGTTGTGTTATCACATTCCACATCACTACACATTCAGCCTTCCAATGCTTGATGAGCTCTTCAATGTAGCAGCCACAGCAAGTTACCTCTGGTGATTGCTCTCGTGAGAGGTTGGTTGTTATATCTCCTTTCTCGGATTGGAAGGTAGGATAGGGGTGCTTTAAAGTGCTTTACTCCCAGTGCCACGCAATCGTGTTAGTGTCAGTGCCATCGGCCTGTCCTTGAGACTAACAGCATGTCCTTGAGACTAACAGGACGTCCTTAGAGCAAACAGCACGCCTTTGAGACTAACAGCATGTGCTTGAGACCAACAGGACGTCCTTGGAGCAAACAGCACGCCCTTGAGACTAACAGCATGTCTTTATGAGTGACAGGACGTCCTTAGAGCAAACAGCACGCCCTTGAGACTTAACAGCATGTCCTTGAGACTAACAGGACGTCCTTAGAACAAACAGCACGCCATTGAGACCTACAGCATGTCCTTGAGACTAACAGGACGTCCTTAGAGCAAACAGCACGCCTTTGAGACTAACAGCATGTCCTTGAGACTAACAGGACGTCCTTAGAGCAAACAGCATGCCCTTGAGACTAACAGGACGTCCTTGAGGCTAACTGCTTGTCCTTAAGGCTAACGACATGTCCTGGGACAAACAGCATGTCACTGAGACAAGCAGCATGTAGCTGAAGTTAACAGCATGTTCGTGGGATTAATGGTATGTCGTTGAGACCAAAAGCATGTCCTTGGGGATAACAATATATTTATGAGACTAACAGCGCTGTTATCTTCAAACAGCATGTGCTTGGTATCAATTTACCGTCCACGTTTATTGTCTACAAACTAACTTATTTGTGAAGATATTTTAAAAAACATTTTTATTGATTATCCAGGCTTACCTATTCTATGATTTCATGTTTATATGTCTAACTTTTCTGTCTGTAAGTTTTTCACCGTAGAATTATACCAACAACGCTCTGTTTATTTTGCAGGCAACCCATTGTTTTGCTTTATTGCGTGTGTGGATTCGATTTGGGTATAATGGTATGTAATATATTTTGCTGAGTCTGTATTGTTATCTTTTCTCCTTTCTCAGCCGAAAAAAAAAAAAATGCGAATGCATTAAATTGCATAGAATGAAGAAGTTTTGTTAGGCTGTGTATAAACATAATTGTTCTGGCGTGTTTATGTGTGCGCTTATCCCGAGAGACGGCTATTTAGAATCGTCCAGGTATGGATAGAGGCAGAGCCGTGTTAACAGCTTTATGAGTTCCTGTGCAAATCGGTGTGCTGGGGCCTCTGCAAACAAATATTTAAAGGGATAAAATTATTACAAGGTATTTATTGCAAGTCACCTGACATACACAGATTAGCCTGGGCTCCCGTTCGTGTCGGGGTAGATAGACTACACGTTAAAACAGCACTGGACAGAGGGAGGAGGAGGATGTGGAAGAAAGAGACTGGTAGGGGCAACAGAATTGGCTCATGAATGACATAAGGAAGGAAAAAACATACCAACAAAAGACGACACAATTGGTGAAAAGCGAATGAGGCACCATACATCATCGAAGAATAGGGAGAAGGAGATTCCAAAGAACGAATACTGAAAAAAAATGAACTTAGTGGAGAGGAAAGAGAAAGAATAGAATGATGTATGACATTTATGTAAAGTAAGATGTATTACTGGTCGAGTGGCAAGCACATTCAGCTTTTATGTGAGGGACACAAGTTCAAATCCTCATTTTCGCTTGTGGCGACACCAAACTGGCGCACGAAAGAAAGGGTACGCACTACGCCAAATCTATCTATGCATATAAAAATCAATGTTTGTGTGTTTGTTTGTTACCTATGGACTTGAAAACGACTAAACCGATTTAGCTGAAATTTTCAGAATATTTTTGTTTTGATACCGTGATTCTATATGTCATGGTTTCAAATAGGTGGCCATATTTGTCAGTAAAAAGGTTTCATTTTAGTGATATTTAATTAATGCCACGTTCGTAAATACGCCTGGCAATAGTCGGAATGCACGACTACCACCATCCACCAGTGTGGTACAGAAACCAGACAATCTCTATATCTGCGCACACAATGATTGCGATATTAACCGTGTTTAATACGTTTGAGTTCTATTATTGTGCCGTTTCAATAATACTTGAAGTTTATATCTGGGATATCTGCCTGCGGTTTTGAATTGTGTTACAATCGCGACACACATCTCTCATATTTTGTTCAATTTTAGTGGCTTAGAGCGGTCAAACGGTTATAAAACTGGGCTCCCGTGCGGGCCACCAGGGTTCGAATCTCAGTACGGCATTTAATTTTTTTTTTTTTTTTAGTGGGGGCAAAATATTTTTTTTCCTGCACTGTTGAGGCGATAGCACTAGCTATGCGGTTCTAAATACTAAAACTAAAGTACAGATTTGTGGGTAAACCAGTTGATAATTAAATTTGACCATTTCGCATACTTATGATTTAATTTCAAACTTTCCGATTGCATGGTTATGTTGAATTTTTATAGATTTCCATTTATTTTCATTTTGATTTAATTGTTTCGTTTGACGTT
>CAJHNH020001968.1:390146-395146 GCA_905116865.2 Candidula unifasciata | reverse complement strand
CTACTTGAACTCCCAGCTTGAGGATTTAGTGTCGCCTGGATAATGCTGTCGCCACGGATTGTGAAGGTTGAGATTTTTTGTTTACCCGACAGAGAAAATCCATAACCTTAACGTAGATTCGAACCCGGGTCCGCCGCATAAGAGACTGACGTTGTTAACAGCTGATGATGTTGAGGGTAATGATGGTAATTTACATACAATCGGTAACTTGTATTTTTTTTTCCCTTGGCACCAGAGACGGTACAAAAGGACGTCAAGAGGGAGAAGCTGGTTTTTTCCCTTGAAAGTGACTCAAATTTAGGTGGGGTCGACATGGAATTGTTACTTACATTGCTGTATTTATGTAAAAGCAAAATAAGCCACAGCGTTATCGGCGACCGGGTCACCCACTGTCCAGTCGGTAAACGACCTCGTCGCTGGTGGGGAAGTATTTGGCTCTGTCTCCTTTAATCGCATCAAGACTGCAGGAGTCTTTTTCAAGGCTTTTGGTAGCGAGCAATTCTAAGCCATTTTATATGTTGCACATAATCCAAGTCACAATTAGGACCTTAAGCTCCTCTTTCGCGAATGCTGGTCAATCGTGTCTGTGTCCTTTTCTTAGCTAAGCAAGCTCAGGCTTTGGGACTCTCAGTTCTTAGTGGCTTATTATTTCACAAACGCAGTTTTCTGTAATACATTTTAATGCAATTAGACAATATATATATATATATATATATATATATATATATATATATATATATATATATATATATATATATATATATATATATATATATATATTAGGATAGAATGATTATTTGCCATAAGTTTTAGTTATTTTGCAAAAACATTCTTAGTCTTTTTTTTTTTTTTTTTTTTTGAATTATTTAAACGACAAAATATTTCTATTGTCCATTCATTTTAAAGTTTCCTAAGATCGGCTGGTGCAATTTTAAACGGTTGGGGCCTCACGGGTTTTATTGTTTAAGGTCTCATTAAGTCTAAATCAGGCTATGGTCTTTCCATATTGTCTGTAAATAGACTTTGTTGAAGTATTTCAATTCTTGTCTGTCTCCATACTGATGATTTTGTGTAACTCTTTACTTACATATTGATATGAGAATCGAATAAACTGAATGAAAGCAATATTACCAGGAGTAAGGCATTTTAAGAAGACGATGTCACAGGAAATACACAAGGAGAGAAGAATTATTACATCAAAGTTTGAGTTAGTGGAAATAACACATACAAATGATAATTTATGAAACAATACAGAGGGAACAGAAATTTCATACGGAGATTGGAACTGGTATATTTGGTTAAAGCGAGTGAGAACAAGTAGAAAAGCAGAGACACGTTTATAAAGCACCCCCCCCCCCCCCTCCAAAAACGGATTTAAAATAAACATTTGGAGAGGAGAATTTGAAGAAATAAAAAATAAAAAAGTTAAAAAAATAATTTGAAAAGAGACACGAATTTATTAAAAAATAACTGAGTGAGTCATTGGTGTCCGGAATTAGATGTATTTGATGAGACTAAGTAACACAGGCAGACAATAAGTTAAAACACTTGCCTAAGACGCACGCACGCCTGCGCGCACACACACGCACGCACGCACTCAGACACATGCACATTGCGCAATGGAACTATAAGAAATAACAAATAAAAAACACGCTTTCTGTTTACTAGTGAAAACCCCGGGCTCCACCGGGAGCTAAGAAACAAAAGAGCTGACTGCCCTCAGGGTATTCCCCGTTTTCTGACCTTCCCGGGCAACGTGTTAGAAGTATGAACGTGATCTGCTAATTGTGTAATGTTAGTTTATCATTGTTTATCTCTATCAGTGACAACGTCACGTTTTGTTCACGATACAGTTGCAAGACTGGTGAGTTGGTAACCGATGCAAAAATTGGCACAATCATTAGTAACCAGTACATTTATAGGCAGAGACATCATAGAATTCCATGTTCCAAACACTTAGAGCTACAGAAGAAATCAATAATCGTCTATTAAATGGTTTGCTAATTAACAGCTGCAATACTGAACCTTATGGGACTCCTGTCACCACAGCCACAATAAAGAGAAGAGAGTATTTTTTACATCTATTCATTCGACATGGCTCATCAGTAAGACTCTCAATGCCATTAAGAACTAATTACATTATTTAAGGTGAGAACATCCATTAATGGAGGCCGGAATGAAAGCTACCAGTCCAAATATAGACATGCCAATCAAGGGGTAATTGTGACCGCTCCGGAGTACAACAGATTTAATGGTTTAGCTTTGGTGGGTCATGACAAACAACTGAAGGCAGCGTGTGTTCTGAATGACGCACTAAAAGTCTGTGATGATCTGTGGTGCTGGTTTGGACATTTTGCTAAAACTGTGCTATCCAAATTTGGATGCATCTGCTCAAGAGGTGAGGTCATAACAATCTGCACACGAATAAGTGAGATAAGTAAAACGGATGTGCAGGCAATATTTCAGTCTGAAACAATAGTAAAGTCAAGAAGTAGACAAGCAACCAGAACTTTCTGCCGGAGTTTAGGACAAGAAAAGAAGAGTATATAGCCTTCTTTATACCAGCGTGAGATGGATAGACTGACCATACTTCCTTGAAATCAAAACCAGTAAGGTGTGTCTGATCTACGGTACTTCCTGAACAGAATGCAAAGACATCGGCGACCAGGTCGCCCATTGGCTGGTCAGTAGACGACTTCGTCGCTGGTCGTGGCACTATTTAGGTCTGTCTTCTTTGTTAACATCAACACTGCAAGATTCCTCATCAGGACAACTTGGCGGGGAGCAATGCTAGGTCACTGTATATGTTGCACATAACTAACCACAATTATAACCTGAAGCTTCCTCTTTGGCGATGCTGGTTGAAAGTGACGACCTTTTTTTTTTTAAACGCTGAGCAAGCCAAGCCAAGCCAAGAATGCCAAGAATGCCAAGAATGCCAAGAATGCCAAGAATGCCAAGAATGCCAAGAATGCCAAGAATGCCAAGCCAAGCCAAGAATGCCAAGAATGCCAAGAATGCCAAGAATGCCAAGCCAAGCCAAGAATGCCAAGAATGCCAAGCCAAGCCAAGAATGCCAAGAATGACAAGATCGTTAAGAATGTTAAGAATGTCAAGAATGACAAGAATGACAAGAATGCCAAGCCAAGCCGAGAATGCCAAGAATGCCAAGAATACCAAGAATGACAAGAATACCAAGCCAAGACAAGAATGCCAAGAATGACAAGAATGCCAAGAATGACAAGAATGCCAAGAATGCCAAGCCAAGTCAAGAATGCCAAAAATGACAAGAACGCCAAGCCAAGACAAGAATGCCAAGAATGACTAGAATGCCAAGCCAAGTCAAGAATGCCAAGAATGACAAGAATTCCAAGCCAAGTCAAGAATGACAAGAATGACAAGAATGCCAAGAATGACAAGAACGCCAAGCCAAGACAAGAATGCCAAGAATTACAAGAATGCCAAGCCAAGTCAAGAATGCCAAGAATGACAAGAATTACAAGAATGCCAAGCCAAGACAAGAATGACAAGAATGCCAAGAATGACAAGAATGCCAAGACAAGAATGACAAGAATGACAAGAATGATAAGAATGACAAGAATGCCAAGCCAAGCCGAGAATGCCAAGAATGCCAAGAATTACAAGAATGCCAAGCCAAGTCAAGATTGCCATAGGCGGACAGAAAAACACACCAGGCAGTCCCACAATATACTGATGAGTTTCTGTTGCAACCTAATAACAAATTGTTGTAGACGGTGAATTTGTGTGTTTATGTGTGTGTGTGTGTGTACATGGCGAAAGTCAGAAATCAAGCTGCCTAATTAAACAGTCAGCTCTTCTCTGAAATCCCAGGTGGCTCAGTGACTAGCATGTTTGTCTACTAGAAAGGAGGTAATGTGATCGGATCTTCGTCGAGGAAAAGGGGCCCACTGCAGTTCAACAAACATGTTGTAAAAGACAACTATATAAGGGTGACTGAAATACATTTTTTGAGTCAAACGTTGCACATATCGTAGCTTAGCTGCAAACCACAATGCAATGTACCAACTACCCTTTGAAACGTGAAAGTAAAAGAAAACAAAAGAATCAGAAGAAGGCGAAAAAAAAAAGAAAAAGAAGAAGAAGAAAAAGAAGAAGAAAAAGAAAAAGAAGAAGATAAGAATGATGATAATGATGAAAAAGAAGAAGAAAAAGACGGTACCAGAGAGTGTAATTGAATGTAAAGATGTCCAATTTGTATTGTGTAAATCCAGCGGCGCTCTACATTAAAAAAATATACAGTTAGAACTACATACCAAAACTTATCATTGAATGAGAATCGGACCCTAATGTGTTGTTTTTTATCCTTTAATTCAAGTTTCTTGGAATCACACATATAGTCAGTCAAAGGCCAAAGAAAACTCATGGAGAAAATCGTAGCCAGAAAGTTGATCTAACAATTCGAGTCAAGTGGTCCTCTGGCACCTACACAATGTTGGTACGGCCCGGGCAGAGATAACTGGTGCAATGCAGTATTTATTTCCGACACGTATGAGGGCTCGCAAGAAGGAATGGAAACTGTTGCAGCCGCCACTGACTTACAAGACGCGTACAGCAGCGTTTAATAGAACATGCTCATCAGAATGACGATGGATTTGTAAATAAAGACGACATAGGTCAACTGGATCGCAGCAGCGCTCTCTGACGGAACAGGGTCGGCGAGAAGCAGTACATGGGCATCGACACCTCAGCGTGTCTAAATGGACTCGCTCCAGGAATCAAATTGTCTCCCGTTCTCTTTAATATGTGCGCACCATTAGTCACCAGTTCACAGATAATAGGTCTGAGCAGACCGATGTCGTTCGCAGACGACATCCTGGTGTACTGACAACAGGGATGAAATTACAGCAACGCTACAGCATGAATTAGACCGACACAGTGAGTGGTGCCAGGAATTAAAAGCGCATGTAAACCAAGCAAAGGCTCCTTAACATGGTTCTCCTTGAATACCCACATTGTAA
>CAJHNH020001968.1:355146-380146 GCA_905116865.2 Candidula unifasciata | reverse complement strand
TGTCGTTTTATGGGAACACTAAAGGCTGCGGCGTCCGTGGCTAAGGCGTTGCGAGTCCGACTCGTAAGCCAGCACACCGCGATCGAAACCTGCGTGGGCTGCGTGGATTTTTATCGTGGTATGGGACGTCGCAGGTCGACCCAGCCTCAAATGGGTACCAGGATGGGCTGTCCTGGGAAAGTAAAGACAGCCGGCGTAATGCTGACCACATTACCCACAGAGTGCTGATGGTCTGTAAAAATATGGGACGCTCTGCCCATATGCCCGATGCGCCGAAAGGCGTGAAAAGGAAACTTTACTTTACTTTACTTCTAAGGGCAGTCAGGAGCATAATGAAGATGACAAGAAACAAATTATACAGAAAAAGCAGTTTGTCTACTCGCTTCAGAAAGGGATAGCTGATTGTTGTGTGTCAAGAGATGAGTTAAAAAGTAGGTGGTAACAGCTGGAAAAATTGAGTGGAGAAGAGAGATAGTGATTTCAAGTGTTAGATAATAATAACGTGAAACAAAATGTTCTATAGATGAAAGTCTGTATGAGAAATGATTGATAATACACTGAACAGAAGGATGCGTATGACCTGATGACGAACGAAACATTAAAAATTTTCAACACAAAGAAAACGAAAAATGAAAAAAACGAAAAAGGGGATAATATTTGTATTCAAAAGGAATTCTTCCCCTTTACCTCTCATAAACGGTGCTTGCTTGCTTGATTATTGTACCCAACCAGGACATCACACAAGTGATAAACACCCGGTGACCCACAGTGCCACCATGCAGATGAGGGTCACCCGTGGAGAGGTCCCAGAAACCCCTTTCAGCAGTCATAGCCACAATAGTGGCCCAGCTAAATTTAGGGCCCCCCCCCCCCCCAGCAAAAGCTATGGCGGGGCTTCAAATAACGAGTAGTAGTAAGTAGTACATATTACCCCAATAGGACATCACACACGCGATAAACACCCGATGTCACAAAGTGGCACCATGCGGATGAGGATCACACGTGGAGATGTCCCAGAAACCGCGTTCAGGGATTAGACCATATTTATGGCCGGGCTATATTGCGGCCCCTGGCAAGAGCCAGGTTGGGGCTTCAAAATAACGAAAAATTGCATCCCACAAGGAGATGAATGGTTAATTGTTAATAATAACAAATAACGAAAAACTGCATCCCACAAGGAGATGAATGGTTAATTGTTAATAATAACAAATAACGAAAAACTGCATCCCAAATAGGGACGACTGATGTAATGATGGGGTAAAATTTACTTACTTAGAAAAGAGAGATAGTGACTAAAAATGTCAGATAATAATAATGTGAAACAAACTGTTCGATATATGAAAATGTGTATTAGATATGATTGACAATACACTGAACAGAAGGATATATAATAACCTGATGACGAACGAAATATTAAATATATTTAGCACAAATAAAATGACCAAAAAAGAAATAAAAAAACGAAATAACAAGGGAGATTATTTGTATTTAAAAGGAATTCTCCCCCTTGACCTCTCATGGACGGTGGAAAAGACACAAGTTATCTCAGTGGAGGGTAGAAGCTGGATTTGAGGTCCTGAAGTCTGGCTGTCTGCTGTCTGGGTTGTGGCAACCTTTAGGCAACATTTCCAGTTTAAAGATAGCGCTGGCAGACACGGTTTGGCCTCTCTCATCCTCACCAGTATGTCGAGGCAACTCCGTATTCCTGTCGGGGATGCAGAGGGACTGAATCACACAGGCTGTTGTGCACCATGACCAAGGCTATACTGACGAAGACCATTCTAGAACCTTCCGCAGTCATTCATGAAACGACCAAAATCATGACGTTTTGAAACTTCCTACCCCACTCATACACTTGCTGGCTAATAAGCGTGCATCACCATAACAGATCTTCGTTCGCCGATTAATTTCTATAGGCTGTATCCCTTCACGGGGGAAAAAACGAACAGTCTAACGCTGCTCCTCTTTGGTGCATGTCAGTAATGTGGTAGCCCTCCCATAACTCTGATATCAATGTGTTCATCTGCACAGTGATCTCACGTGCTAAACACTCTTGATATTCTTAACAGCACTTTTGCCAGGTTACAAGACAGTGGCTTGGTTATTGCAATTTCTGTCGCATGTTAAAAGTTTTCATTTGAAGCTCCTATGTAGGAAAAGATTTCCCTCTAGGGGATCTGGCCAACATACTTTGTGAGTCGACGTTTTCTTCAAGGTTGTGGTCCATCTACCTGAGAGGCAACACACACAGTCAGTCTACATATAAGCCATGCCTATATCATGAGTGTACACGCGACTCTAAAGTTTTGGAACAAGACAAATTCCCAGAAGTGGACGAGCAACCAATATTAGCTGCCAAGAATTTATAGTCGATGACCGCGAACAACAAGGAGTATTCCTGTCCCACTCACTCATCCAAGTGGCCAGTCTGTTCGAAAATGCATCGTTTAATCTTTCTCCGCGCTGTTTTCCCATCATGTTTGTCAGTTATCGTAAGTTTTACAAAGTAATTGACTCAAGATCTTGTTGATAACTGGCAAGATTCATGGGGGGAGGGGGGGGGGGAAAGAAAGGGTAAGCACAAAGGCAAATACCTCGGAGGATTGGCTATATGGATGGGGTGACACAATTGCACTGACCTGATCAGTAATTCTGATATCGTGGGAGAGAGCGAAATGACCCACTACGCTTATCGACGGGTCACCTGTCGATGGGGATAATGATTATGATAGTGATGATGGCAACGACGTTGATGATGATGATGATGATTTTTAGCTGTCACTAAGTTTTGAAGTTTATTTCTCATCCCTGAAAGACAAAAGGGCTTGCCACAACAGGAGAGCAAAGGCAAACTTGAGCCAGGAGTTATCAGTGTGCGCAAAGACGGGGGGTGGGGGGGGGAGAAGGGCGGAAAGACTGTGGATGGACATTTTCGGCGTGTGGGTTTCGGGGCCCCAGTGTGGGGACAACAAAGCTCTTCTTTAAGCATGTCGTAATAATCGAAAAAGTGAGAGCTTCCTTTAAAGTCTGAGTAAATCTGCTCCAGATGCAAGGAACAACCATATGCACACAAACAAGTTTAGCTGGTGAAAAAAGAAGAAGGAGAAGACGGATGGAGACTTAAGTTGTCAGACTGCGATCGCTTATATAAGGTAAGAGGTAGGAGTTATATTGGAGGTTGTAGGCATAAGGAAGGAGGTGGGAGTTGTATTGAAGATTGTAGACATAAGGAAGGAGGAGGGAGTTGTATTGGAGATTATAGACATAAGGAAGGAGGTGGGAGTTGTATTGAAGATTGTAGACATAAGGAAGGAGGTGGGAGTTGTATTGGAGATTGTAGACATAAGGAAGGAGGTGGGAGTTGTATTGGAGATTGTAGACATAAGGAAGGAGGTGGGAGTTGTATTAGAGATTGTATATATAAGGTAAGATTTGGGAGTTGAATTGAAGATTACAGTTATCAAGTAGACGATTTTGAGTTGCAATTTTGCATTTATAGAACTACCGTATCTTTCTTCTTTTATTTCGTTTACAGACAAAAACTACTATGACTGTAGACTTTATAATCTATCATCTTGCAATACTTGAGTATTTGTCTTTTGACCCACTCAAGATATTTTATATGTTACCAGTAACCACGCTAACTTCAAGTCACTACTTACTAAAGAGTGGAACATTGAGCTAGTTTCAGGTGTCCATTTCACTTGCACATCAACATTGTAACTACCCCTCCGACTGTATGTAAATTGTGCTCGCCTATCTTGGCCCCAATCTTCGACTTTCTGTCTCATTGACATTCCTTCAACGGGCAGGAATCAGGGCTGGTCTTTCTACGACTGCGTGCTGATTCCATTGACACCCAGTTGCTGGTGTGAATCCTGACCAATTGGTTGCCAACATGGCGGCTGATGGAGGTTTGAATGAGACATTATATTACTCTATTTCCCTGTAGACCTCTTCGTTTCTGCTCTTGAGCTGGCACCAACGAACCTAAGATGTTGGGTTTGTTTGTTGGTTGATGTGTAGCACAAACGTGGAATATCGTTTAAATTTTCATTTGTAGAAATATTTGGGGCGAGAGTGTTTTTTTAAGGAAGTAACACAACATACATCTATCCATGCGTCTATCTATTATCCATCCATTCACCAATCCGTGTAGCCATCCAATCATCTATTCATCCATTGATTCACCCATATGTCCATCCATCAATCCTTCCATCAATCAGTTCATCCAACCCTCATCCTTTTATTAATACACAAATACATCCACCTATTCATCCATCCATCCATCTATCCATCGATCAGTATCTATCCCTAGATCCACATGTCAACCTACTCTGCCATCCTTCTGTCTGTCCACGCGTACGTATGCACATAGTGCACGCACACGTAAAGAGAATAAAGTAAATTTGTCTCAGACACTGTTTAAGTAGTTTCCCTGATGTCGTGTCGCGTGCTTGATTTAAGGATTGCTCCTTAAGAACCAACAGCACTCTGAAATAATAATGTTGAGGCGTTGGCTCGTATTGGTCTAAGGGATATCCCGTGGCCAAAATACGCTCAACTTATTTCAGGAGTAGGGCAACTCAAGTTCTGACACTACAGAATATCTAATATTCCTAGGCACACTTGGCTGGACACCCCCACTACTATAAAAAGATAGCCCCCAGGCTATGATAGTGTACTACCACAGCCATGTTAACACAGATGAAGAATAATAATTGAACATGCATGTACTTTAGACAGCTAAGAACAATGAATGAATGACACTCCAGTCAATAGTGAAACCGTAAAAATACATGTAATCAATTCAGCATCAACATGATATATGACTCGAAGTACGATAAAAATCATTGGAATATTGCAAGATCAACACCGAAATTCTCTTGACGGACATGGAGGAATCTCTTAGAGGCAGCCTGACATCATCACCGTGATTTGGCGGGGACCTGTAAATATAGAACACGGCATGACCATAGAGTTCACTACTTATCCTTTCCTACTCCAGGTTGAAGTCACTGCACTTATCAGTTCATGATAATGGAACAGGCTGGCCTTCTGAGAAAGTTCCCTTAAATGGTTGATCTGGCAAACACAGTCACATGTAGATCAAAATTTGAGCTGAACAAGCTCCTGAAGAGGGTGTTCATGACTTAAAGTGGTCCTGATTGACTGGAACAACAGCCTTTCAGCCACTGGAAGCCAACACGCTCCTGGAGAAGGCACACTGGTGTGAATGTCAATGGCGCTGCCTGTAAGCAGACGCCTACTCTTTGACTCCCACCTTGCTGTTTGCCATAGTGATGGTTTCGTAGTGGGTACTTTTGTGGTTGATGCTTTTGTAGTGGGCACTTTGGTGGTTGATGCCTTTCTAGTGGGCACTTTGGTGGTTGGTGCCTTTCTAGTGGAAACTTTGGTGGTTGTTGCCTTTCTAGACTGCTGATTCAATGCCTGACCTCCAAGGAGATATCATCCTGTATCAGGGAGGAACTCAGAATTAGTAATCATCTCAGAGGTTACATGCTCAGCTCATTTATTTACCATCCACCCCTGGCAATCACTCAGAGGACAGCTCTAGGATAATAAGACAGCAGAAGTCTCCAAATTTCTCTCTGTTGGTCAGTCAGGAACAGGGACAGGAGACAAGTACAACAGTGGAGACAGATAGACTCTCTCAAACATAGACCTTCAACTCTCTACACCCACCTCTGCACTTGTAGATATACATCCCATCTCTCTCTCACATCTATATTTTATACCATCCACCGTCTGCTCATCCCACACACCGTGTTGTTCTAAAAATAACCTTTGATTCAGAGCGCCTAGCTTCTGACGGCGGCCCCGTTACCTATGTCTGCTAGTCGACACAAACTCCGTTGTCTGGTTAGATAATAATTAACTTGTTGGGTTTAATATCTTTACAATGATGTGTGTCATGTAGAGCGCAAACTAGTTAGCCTGTGAAGGGAAAGGTTTGATATCAAGAACGGCCCAGTTCTGTGCGGTCACACAGCCGAATCTTCCCTCCCTGCAGCAGTGGCCAACTTTAAGGAGACACATATCATGGTACTCGTAAATTATAATTAACTTACCCAAGCTTAGGAATCCTTTAAAGATTAAACTGATATTTTGAAAGCGGTCAAGTTTAATTAGAGAATTAAAACGTCTCCAGACACCTCAGAGGTCTGGCAAAAGAATGCCCGCTCCAGACTCCACTTGGCGTCTCTAGAAAAGAAGTCCTGTATTCGTGCCGAAGGAGTAAAAAGGCTTACAGGAATTTCTGAAAAATATTCAAGAAATATGTATCCCACAGTTGCAAGTTTGAAAATGTAGACTTCTCAAATTAACTAGAGGGTACAGAAATGTTTATTTCACCAGATAGAGGTATATATTAATATGAGGGACTATACCGGACGGGTTTAAATTTGAAATGTGACGTGCCCGCTAGGGATGTCAGCGTCAAGACTAGTCCACAGTATAGGGTTGGCTGTTCACTAAACGACAGCTGACTATGTTTTCTTTTTTATATTACATAATACAGTCCAACATCATATATTTTCCCACCAACAGCAACGTCAGCCTGCTGTTCGTTTAGAACTGCATCATAAATTCCACCGAATATTTATTTATTTATTTATTTCTTCAAACTACAAAAAGTGCTAAGGAAGAGAAACAAATTTCATCATTTCTACAGGTGAGGGAAAGATGCTGGCAGTGGATAGAAATCCCCATCAGTGCATATGCTATTAAAATATCTTGGAATGTTGATTCTCTCAGTGATACATAAGTCTGCAAACGTTTTACACAAAGCCGCCAATTTGATACCGACTTCTACAACTCACCCCGTCACACACCCCCCATCCCCACTCCCTCGGCAGTTCACCTATTCCCTGCCACTAATTCTTTTATGCGATTGTTTTACAGAAATTGAGAGCTGGAGCATGGGGGGGGGGGGGGGATCAAGCCCACTGAAGCAAACCACTCCCACCCTTTTTTGCCAATAATGTTGTAAAGAGGTAAAGCCGTTCTCTTTAATTATGAATTGAAAGTGTTCACAATTTTTTATTTTATATTATTCCACACGCATTATTATATTTATTGACCACGCATTATTACATTTATTGACTACGCATTATTACATTTATTGACCACGCATTATTACATTTATTGACCACGCATTATTACATTTATTGACCACGCATTATTACATTTATTGACCACGCTTTATTACATTTATTGACCACGCATTATTATATTTATTGACCACTCATTATTATATTTATTGACCACGCATTATTATATTTATTGACCACGCATTATTATATTTATTGACCACTCAGCACATTCAAATTATTATTATTACTATAACCATTCATCATCATCATCATTTCAAACCAGGATTAGGCTCCTTGAGCTAGGACCCCCCCCCCCCGACCCCACCCCTTTTTTCCTGGCCTGGGAAATACACATGTGGCTATATGTGGTTGTGGATCAAACCCCATTCCTCTCCCAAACCCCCCCCCCCTTCCCTTTTTACTCTTTCCGTGTGACTGTTCTATCACATTATCTCTGTCTGTGGACGCCTAAATCAAATATGTTACCTCATCCGCTTTCCTGTTTCCTAAAGGGGTCTACGGGGACACAGACATAACTAAATGGAAAAGGCGTATTCATATATATATATATATATATATATATATATATACCCTGGGATGCAGTTACAAAGTTTCAGTGTGACTGTTTTAACATGATATATACCATATGATAGTGACAAAGTTTCAGTGTGACTGTTTTAACATGAGATATACCGTATGTTAGTGACTAAGTTTCAGTGTGACTGTTTCAACATGAGATAGACCGTATGTTAGTGACAAAGTTTCAGTGTGACTGTTTCAACATGAGATATACCATATGTTAGTGACAAAGTTTCAGTGTGACTGTTTTAACATGAGATAGACCGTATGTTAGTGACAAAGTTTCAGTGTGACTGTTTCAGCATGATATATACCATATGTTAGTGACAAAGTTTCAGTGTGACCGTTTTAACATTTGATATACCATATGATAGTGACAATGTTTCAGTGGGACTGTTTTAACATGAGATATACCATATGATAGTGACAAAATTTCAGTGTGACTGTTTTAACATGAGATATACCATATGATAGTGACAAAGTTTCAGTGTGACTGTTTTAACATAAGATATACCATATGTTTGTGACAAAGTTTCAGTGTGACTGTTTTAACATGAGATATACCATATGATAGTGACAAAGTTTCAGTGTGACTGTTTTAACATAAGATATACCATATGATAGTGACAAAGTTTCAGTGTGACTGTTTTAACATGAGATATACCATATGATAGTGACAAAGTTTCAGTGTGACTGTTTTAACATGAGATATACCATATGATAGTGACAAAGTTTCAGTGTGACTGTTTGAACATGAGATATACCATATGATAGTGACAAAGTTTCAGTGTGACTGTTTTAACAAAAGATATACCATATGTTTGTGATAAAGTTTCAGTGTGACTGTTTTAACATAAGATATACCATATGATAGTGACAAAGTTTCAGTGTGACTGTTTTAACATAAGATATACCATATGATAGTGACAAAGTTTCAGTGTGAATGTTTTAACATAAGATATACCATATGATAGTGACAAAGTTTCAGTGTGACTGTTTTAACATAAGATATACCATATGATAGTGACAAAGTTTCAGTGTGACTGTTTTAACATAAGATATACCATATGATAGTGACAAAGTTTCAGTGTGACTGTTTTAACATGAGATATACCACATGTTAGTTACAAAGAATATGAGCTGTGTGTAGCTCCTTATTTTGTTGTCAGTACATAAAGCATTCACAAGGGATCTCCATCTATGGATCTCAGACTGCTGCTTCTAAGCCCACAGTCCCCGGTGCCATTTCTTCATTTCCATGTCCTTTTCTAGGTTTTCTTGGGTCTTTAGCCTTTCCTGTTTCGGTCTGCATTTATCTCAAAGCTGTTTTCTCAAAGCGCTACAAGGCATTCTGCAAACATGTCCAAACTACCTCGTCTTCTTCCTTTGATGACGTTTTCCAGTGATGAACATCTGCAGCTCTGTGTTATCTTTCCGGGCCAGTACATTTACAGAAATATGACAGGACAAGTAGAAGCGTCATTTTACAAACAGAAGACACATTTTATTAAATAAGTATAGTTTACACACTTTTGTCAATGGTTGGAAGATGTATCACAACAACAGGAAAGCAACAACTGCATTTAAAGAAATGAAGACCATCGTTTTCAATAAATGTGTCTCACATTGTTTGAATAGCAGATGGACGGTGCATCATAGCGATAAACAACAAAATTTGACAAGCAAACATTGTATTTTACAAATTGGAAAACTTCTTATGAATAAATCCTTATCATTTGAGATAAGAGGAAAAAAAATCATTTTTTCTGGTTGCATAGAACCGTTTTCAATATGCGCGCATGAATCCTGGACAATTAGTAAACAAGAAGTGTAAAAAGCATTTGCTCCTTCTGAGACGTGGTTTTACAGAAAAAAAATTAATTGTTTAGCCTAATTGAGTAATATAAATGTGTTTCAGGGAGGTTAGGGAACAAAGACAACTTATCAGATACACAAGAAGAAGGCAATCGTTATTATGAGGCCATATTTTGAAGAAAGAAAAAAAAATGGAACGCATTATGGAAAACTGAAAATGTCTTCTTTTTTTTTTTTCAAATGATATACTTTAAAAATCCATCAACAAATGTTTTACGAGAGAACCTCTATATATCCTCGCGGGAGAGGGGGAAGGGGGTGGAAGCAGATGCTCGCTAATAAATTTAGGGTGCGGGGGGGGGGGGAGGAGAGCTATGACATGTCCGTCCATCTGTCAGTCGGTCAGTCTGATTGTTTAGTTTCCATTCTGTCTGTCTATTAGGCATCCAGTCTGTCAGTCTGTCTGTGTGTTTGGTTACCTTTGTGTCTGTCTATTAGGCATCCAGTCTGTCAGTCTGTCTGTGTGTTTGGTTACCTTTGTGTCTGTCTATTAGGCATCCAGTCTGTCAGTCTGTCTGTGTGTTTGGTTACCGTTGTGTCTGTCTATTAGGCATCCAGTCTGTCCGTGTGTTTGGTTTCCTTTGTGTCTGTCTATTTGACTTCCAGTCAGTCAGTGTCTGAAATGTAAAAATCATTTATTAAATCAAATAGAAAATAATCGACACCAAATATTATTCTACTTGATTAATGTAGTCTGACATGTCTGGGCGATATATTTCTTGTTGTTGAAATCTCTCTTTCTCTCTCTCACTCTCACTCTCCCTCAAACTCTCTTTCCCTTTCTCCTAATTTCTTTTTCTCTCTCTCATTTTCACCCTAACTCTCTCTTTTTCTCTGTCGCTGTCTCTTTCTCTCTGTCTTTTCTCCTTCTCTTTCTCGTTTTTCTCTCTCTCTCTCGCTCTCTCTCTCTCTCTATCATTCACTTACTCTATTTAACTCTCTCTGTTCTCTCTCTCTCTCTATCACTCACTTACTCTATTTAACTATCTCTGTTCTCTCTCTCTCACTCTCTGTCAATCTCTCTCTGTCACTTTCTCTGGCATTTTCTCTGTCACTCTCTGTCACTTTCTCTGTTACTCTTTCTCTGTCTGTTACTCTGACTCTTACTCTCTTTCATGTTCTCTTTCACCCTTTCTGTTACTTTCTCTTACTCTCTCTTAATCTCTCTGTCGTGCTCTCTGTCACTCTGTCTATTACTCTCTTTGTCACTCTCTCACACTCTTTCTCTCACTCTTTCTCTTTCTCTGACTCTCTTTTTTATCTCTCACTCTCTCTCTATGTCACTTTTTCTGTCACTCTCTCTCTCACTTTCTCCCATTCTGTCTCACTTTCTGTCACGTTCTCTTATTCCCTCTCACTCTCTCACTGTCTCGCATTTTCGCGTACTCTCTCGCTCTCTCACTCTCTTTCACCATCTCACTCTCTCTCTCTCTCCCATTTTGTAGCTCATTCTCACTCTCTCTCTCTCTCTTTCACTTTTTACCACTACCTCTTACTCTCAGTACTAACCTATGGATGCGAGAGCTGGAAATCAACGAAAACTCTAGACACAAAATTAGACAGTTTTGAAAATAAATGCCTTAGAAGAATACTAAATTTCAAATGGTCAGATTTCCGAACCAATACACAAATAAGGCAAGAATCCAGGCAAGAGTATGTGTCTAATTTTATACGAAAACGCCGCTGGAACTATGTCGGCCACGCCCTTAGAATGGATAAATCAAGACTTCCTTACCAAGCCCTCATTTGGACACCACAGGGGAAAAGATCTCATGGAAGACCAAGGGAAACCCTACGTAGAACTATCATCAGGGAAGGCTCACTCATGGGCCACTCAAACATTCAAGACCTACAACAGATTGCAACGAACCGCCATGCATGGAGAGTCATCACCTCTGCCCTATGTGCCGCACTCGACACAAGAGGAAAGACTAACTAACTAACTTACTCTCACCCTTACTCTCTCTCTCTCTCTCTCTATCTCTCTCTCATTCCCTCTTCCTCTCGCTCACTCTTTCACACTCTCTCACGATGTCTCACTTTCACTCTCTCATTTTCATTCTAACTCTCTCGCTCACTCTCTCACACTCTCTCAAACTTTCTTTCACTCTCTCACTCCCTCTTCCTTTCTCATACTCCATCTCACTTTCTATTACGCTTTCTCTCTCTTTTCTATCCTTACTTGTATTCATAGCCATTAGTGTGAAACAGGAATATCAGGATAGAGAGAGAGATATAAAAGTAAGAAACAGAACGCAGAAAGAAATTTCAATAACAACTTTTTTCAACAGCAGACCGCGTCCACACAAACACAGCTTCCGTCGAATCGAACCCGTGTCTTAATTCTCGGTGGTTATAAACTAGAATCTGAAAATACCTCACCTCTAAACAGCAAACATAATCTAAAAGTCTTGTCTCCTGGGGAATCTCGCAAACAAACAAAGAAGATTCTAGTAAACAGCTGCTTTCTTGACAAGATTTCAGACACTGTTTACGGCAGGCAAGTAAAGATGTCGTTATATGAGAAAATCCGGTGTTTACAAATCTTGTCAAATAATAAATTTGTTGTTTATCCCTGGCTCCAGGAAGGTTCTATTGTCGTGGGTTAGTCTCAGAAATGGTCCAGCTGGCACTGATAGAACAATCAGTGTCTGGGTAAGTCTGGTTACCGTCAGAGATAGAGGGAAGGCTGGTTGTGGATCAGGTGGTGATAGTTTGACTACCTTCTTCTTCTTCTTCTTCTTCACTCCTCTGTTTCCGGTTTGGGTATCGAAAGAAATATAAGATTATGCTATTTGCACTTCTGACCGCCTCGACTGAAGAAACATTGTGCTGCTGTAGAGTTTCTCTAATGTTAGCTTTGCATCTGGTTCTTGGTCTACCTTGTTATCTTCGAACATCTCATCTTTTGGTGTATGCCTTGTATGGTATAGCGTCACAACGTATTCTCTCTAAGTGGACGAAACATTTGATTTGTTGTTTTTGGGTGTAATGTAAAAAATATTTCGTTGCTGACTTTTCCCCCGTGTGACATCGTTCATAATGTTATCTCTTCTGGCCATTTCTGCAGCCCTTCTAGTGGTTTTCTGGTTTGTGGTTAGTCGACATGTCTAGCACTGATAACACGCTGTTTGGATAAAGATACTTTAAAAATATTTCTTTATGTTAACTTGGATTGTATTGTGTTGTAAGAGGAAGAATTTGACTATGCCATTTCTAAAACTATGATTTTTGCAGAGCTTATTGGATTCTAAACTACTTCATGATAATTGTAGGTTTAGCAAGAGTAGGAGCATCAGAAAGGCAGGTACACTGCTAAAACTAGCTCTGTCTTCCAGATGAATGTCGCTGCACAACTTAAAAATGTCTTTTTCTGTTTTTTTTTTTTTTTTAGTCTCCTGTGACTAATTCTGGTATATTAGGGAAGAATTTAAAACACATTTAGTTCTTGTTTCTACAAATGGAAATGTCAGGAAATTTACTTCTTGTAAGTGGAAGAATGGCGTTAATCTACTTTCACTTTCCGTGGGCAAAACATCTAGTGCCTTGCGAAACACTTGTAGAGCAGATTCTTCAAGTTGTAGGGTCAGAAAATTGCTTTAAAATAGATATTTCCACAGCTGATCCTCCAAATGTTTACCCGTGGTTTCAGTTCTCTTCCTCGCAGAATTCTGGAAATGATGTAAGTCTTTCATGACATAGCGATTTTCTGCTTTGATTTAAAAACCACTGGAAAACCCAATCCACTCCCTTTTTCCTTTCCTCGCACTACAGTAAGATTTTTTGGCATCCCATAAATAACCATGTCTCCCATGGCGACCAGCAATAACAGGGTACAAGGGAATATCAGGGGAAGTAAAGGCGACTGGCGTGATTTTGACCACGTCCCCACCGATAGTCAGTCGGTCCACGATTGGTCGGCTCCTGCCTCGTACCATACCATCTACTACTGGCTCGTTTCCAATCCGCCATGACCCTTGATATGACCGAAATATTTCAACTTCCATGACAAAAGGATGTTTATTAGACAATCTTCCTTTATGCTCAGATCTTTTGAAATGTCAGTATTTCTCTTCTTCGTTGCCCGTGTTATTCTGAGAATATATATAAATTGATGAGCTGGTTAACATACAGCTGTATTGGATCAGCGTCTGGTATCACTACACCTCATCCCCAACCGCCTCCTATCCCACATGTTGGCCCCACCCTTACCTTACAAAACCCCACACAAACAATTCAAGGACATCAGAGATAGCAAGCGCCGTTTGATCACCCAAAATAAACTAGCAAACAAAATAAACAATCCAGAATCGATCTGCTCTTTGTGCTCTTTGATGGCTTGTAGGGAAGCCGCCCTGCTCAAGCTTTCAATTCCCGCATCCCTGTTGGCTTCAAACGTCCATGTTTCGGACAGCAATTTAACTGAGAGAAGCCACAATTAAAATATTGACGGAAAACATACATGAAAAAATAAAACTGTTTAGGGAATGAAAGTTTCAAATACCAGGGAACTCGTCACTCGTTTTATGGGTGTTGTTCACTGTATACAATTCAGTGACTAATAATTCAGCTGGTAGAATTTCACCAATCTACGTTAAAGGTAATAAATTAGAACAAGTGACTCATTTCAAATATTTTTGATCCATTCTAAGTGACTTGGGGTCAAGACTAGAAATCATGTCTAGACAACATCAGTCCTTGCCAAGCAGCAAACATTATGGAGATCCAAAACCATTTCATGCAAAACTAAGATTCGATTGCTCAGAGCACTAGATACTAACGTAGACCTTAACAGCTAAACTTGAAAGAAAGATGCAATCATTAGAAATACAGTGTTTCAAAAAAAAAATTGGCATATCATACATAGGCCATATTAAAAGCGACGATTATACAGCAAATTGGCAACTATGAATCTCTTTTAACTGCAGTGAAAAGGCGAAACAATGCAATGATATGGACATGTAATAAGATCTAACGGCCTATCAAAAACAATACTGCAGGGCTCAGTAGAAAGAAAGGGGAGAAGAGGCAGACAAAGAAAGACCTGGTTACAGAACCTGACTAACAGGACAGGCCTCAGGCATACAGCCATGAAGTCCATCGCAACTGACTGCCAAAGGTGGAGAGAGCTGATCAAACTGTCAACAGGAACTGGTGACCCATCGACACATAGTTTTACGGGATGATGATGATGATTATACAATTCAGAAACTCTTTGTTCCATTCTTCTGTCAAACTGTATCTGGTCATCAGGTACTTCTAACTCAAACTTTATAGCAAACAGCAAACGTCGACGAAAACAGCAATTATAGGAGAGCAGTGGTTGCACAGGCAATTAATCGTATAAGGCATCACAAGTTCTCTGGCGACAGGTCACTCGCCATTTTCTGAATATGCGGTTCACAGTACAAACCACGTTTGACACAGTCAATAAACATTCCAAAAGAAATCTGCAGCTCACAGTGTCACGCCATGTACTCATCTCAGTATCTGGGCGATTGAACTATATCCTTTCAGTCTAGACAGAGAAAAATTCAACAGATAGCTATTGCCAGAAGCAAAAACTTGCCACGACTAAACACAGATAATCATGCCTATCCGCCATATTGACCGGAAACATTTGATCTAATATAACACTTTTGTTACTTTAACTCATTCTGTCTCAGAGATCTATCAGTTTTACCCTCTAACTTTTATACTGTTTTATCCAAAGTCCGAGAACTTTGGGATAAGAAATGTTAAAATAACATTAAATCAGTCTTTAGTATTTCTGAGACCCAAAAAAAAAAAAAAAAAACTGTATCTTGCTGTTTCAGAATTTTTGGAAGAAATTACAATTTCAGTAATGCTGAACCGGGTGACTTAGTTTTCACAAAAGTTCTTTTGTCAGCTGCTTAGTCTCGTCGGTGGGTCGTCGAGTGCCACAGAACATTGTGCTTGGGGCTAGAAGCTTTCAAGTTCTGCAGTACGCGGTGTGGCAGCACCAGGCTCCGTCTGTTTATTGATGACATGGATCCGAGGATGGCTTTTGTCTGTCTTTTCCTGGCGTGTCTTCAGCTCTGCCACAGACGTCAGGAAACTTTACAAATGATGGGGTCATGCGGGGTTCATGGGGGAAGAGGTTTATATCGCAGAGCATTCATGGCGTAGGGATAAGTAATAGGGAATAAGAAAATCGAATTGGGATTAGAGAGAAAGAAGCGAATAACAAAAATTTAGAAGAAGAAGATGAAGAAGAAGAAGGAGAAGAAGAAGAAGAAGAAGAAGAAGAAGAAGAAGAAAAAGAAGAAGAAGAACAACAACAACAACAACAACAGCAACAACAACAACAACAACAATAACAACAACAACATAAACAATAACAACATAAACAATAACAACAACATAAACAATAACAACAACATAAACAAAAACAAAATAAACAAAAACAATATAAACAACAACAATAACAACAACAATAACAACGACATAAACAATAACAACAACAACAACATAAACAATAACAATAACAACAACATAAACAATAACAACAATAATAACAACAACTACATAAACAATAACAATAACAACAACATAAATAATAACAATAATAACAACAATAACAACTACATAAACAATAACAACAATAACAACAACAACAACAACTATATTGGCATTGAGGAAAGTTATGTAGGAGGAGAAATATGAGGCATGTAGATGACAAATTTAAAAAAAAGCAGATGACAAAGAGAAAACTGAGTGTCCGTGTCGGTAACGCGCCTTCCAGTCAAACAAGAACAACCTTGGTCGGAGAGACAGATCACGACCGGCTCCAGCTGACAGCTAGTGCTGATCGTGGACAGATGCACAAATCCACTTAATGTAACCAAAGTAGAGCACAAGGTGGAGTTATATATATATATATATATATATATATATATATATATATATATATATATATATATATATATATATAAGTGTGTGTGCGCGCGTGCGTGTGTATGTATGTATATGTGGGTGTGTATTATGTGTGGGTGTGGTGTGTGTGGGTGTGTGTGTATGTATGTGTGTGCAGATAATTTTGTTGAGTCGTTTGGCTCGTATTGGTCTAAGGGATTCCCCGTGGCCAATATACGATCAACTTATCTCTGGAGTAGGGCAACTCAAGTATTGGCACTACAAAATCTCTGGAGTAGGGCAACTCAAGTATTGGCACTATATCATATATATATATATATATATATATATTTATTTCTAGGCACACTTGGCTGGACACCCCCACTACTTACTAAAGAAAGCCCCCAGGTTATGATAGTTCATTATCATAACCATGTTAACACATATAATGAAGATACATACACATACACAACTGCTAAACACTTAAAAAGGTGAAATAGAGACACCTAAGTCAGCCATGAAAATGAATGTATATAATCAATATAAATTAGATATATAAAAGTGAGACAATTGCCAGATCTCAGGATATCATGTCCAAATCACTAAGATCTACACAGACAGAAGGTCTTGGAGATGACATCTTCTCATCACTGGACACAGGGAGCTGTGAGGAACACAACATCATGCGAAGCATTAGACTTATCTTCTCTTATCTCTGTCTATGATGCCTCCCTCAGCTCCGGATGATTTGACTGTCTTTGACTCTGGGAATTCTGCTCCACTGGATCAAGTAGCAAGAGTACTTCACTGTACAGCAACTGTACTGGTATTTAGCAAGTCTCTATCACCAGTAAGGACACACAATGTCTTTGAGCCACATTAAGCTCTGGCACTGGTAGCTGTTTGAGGCACAATCTCCCCCATTTTTGGAGATGTCAGGAACCTTCACAGGTGTTAGCTGGTGGGTAACAAGTTGGTTCTGGTGGTTGGATGTGGGTGGGTGGATGTTGTTGAGACTGTGAATCTTCTGCCAGCTCTTCAGAAAATATACATCCTGTCAAGAAAATAACTCAACATTAGTCATCATCAAGAGGGTAACATCTTGACAGGAAAGACAGAGCAAGCATAGTCATCAACCCCCATCTGCTGACTCCTCCCTGCTCTCCTGTTTCATTCCTCAGATTGCCTCTCCAGACCAAAAGACATAAGTCTCCTATATTTATCTGTCTGTTTAGTGCAAGAGAAGGCAAGTCAGATATACAGTGGAGATAGATAAAGTGGTCTAACACATATATCATCTCTCCCTATCCCCCTCACTCTGCACACAAACACCAATATTTACTGTCAGTACCTGCATTCACTAGTTTTCCCAACCGCCCCAGCACTCATTGATCTGGGTCAAGCACACACATACTTTGATTAACACAGCCCTGACCCAATTCTGTCCCCATCTCGTATGTACAGATTCTGTAAGTAGTTTAAAACGTACACAATTGTAAGGGCATTAAATGTTTATCAGTATGGGTGGTTTATTGAGGGCATAAGCTAAGCTATTTAGTCTGTACAGTGGAAGATCTACGTTCGAATCCGCTACTCTAGCGATCAAGAATGGTAGAACTAAGTGAGATCACACAGCCGATATGGATTTCTCTACAGCAGTGACTACTTTACAGACAACATTCTAGGTACTCGTAAACTATAATTAACTTACCCAAGCATATGTAAAAACTGAGACATTTCCAGATTGCCTTGAAAATTTAAAGTATACAGGCACAGATTAACACATCTGGAGGCTTGAGAAGCTGGCAAGGAGAATGGCGTCAGTTAGACATTTCAGGCGTTGGTACAAAAGAAGTTCCTTGTATACTGGGGCAAGGAGTAAATCGGTTTCCAAGAAACCTCAATTAACTCCCTAAATATATCCCCAAAAGATATACATTTAAAAGTGGAGTTTAGTTAAAGTAACCAGAAAAGGCAGACATAATAATGTTGTCCAATACAGGCCTATATATATAGATATAAGGGACTATATATTTCTGGGCGAGTCCAAAGTTGAATTTTGTGCAGATTACAGGTAAGACAGGTTATCAGCCTTACAAACCGATGTGTAATGACTATCATTTCACGACAGTACCCCCCCCCCCCCCCCCAGGGAAGAGCGTACTACGCGAATGAAAAATGATCAGCCATTTACACATCTATGGACTCACTACTTTCAGCTTGCTCATCACCTTCAGTCTGTGAATTATCAGACAAGGGATGGCGGCTCAAGAAATCTGCTCCCACATTCTGATTACCAGGAATATATTCCACAGTAAACGAATAGGGTTGCAGTAGCAAAGACCACCTCATCAATCTTGGATTCAAATGGGTAGAAGATGCCAAGAATACGAGGGGTTGGTGGTCAGTTTGTACCGTGAATTGTACACCATATAAATAAGGTTGGAACCGCTGTACGCTCCAAACCAAAGCAAGACACTCTCGCTCAATACAGGAGTAACGTCGTTCAGCCTGGTTGAGCTTTCTGCTGGCATATGCCACAGGAAAGAGAGAGAGTCTCAGAATCCTGTAAACCTGTCTGAAGGATTGTGGCCCCAATTCCCACTCCACTCGCATCAGTGCGCAAAACAAAGGGCTTAGATAAGTCCGGAAGTTGCAGCACTGGGGATGAAGTTAATTTCTCTTTCAGAGTGCGGTAAGCGTCTTCACACTCAGGGGTCCAACATACCTTCTCAGGACGATCTTTTTTGGTGGCATCTGTTAAAGGTGCCGCTATAGAATTGAAGTTCTGAATGAACTTTTGATAATATCCGCACAGGGATACAAAGGAACGGACTTCCTTTTTCGTTGTAGGTCTAGGAGCTTTCTTAAGCTTCTCAATGTTCTTGGGTTCTGGGCTAATGGTTCCTTCAGAAACCGTGTGCCCCAGAAACTCCAAGTCCCGCCAAGCCAATTTGCATTTGGTAGGTCGGGCAGTCAGACCTGTCTCTTTCAACCTCTGTAAGAGTTTTTGCAACGAAACTAAGTGCTCCTCGAAGGTCTCGGAAGCCACCAGAATATCGTCCATAAAATTGGAGATAGAGGGGTCCCCCAAGGGGTTTAAAAGCAGTCTCATCATTCTGGTGAAGGCCCCCGGAGCATTGCAAGTTCCAAAAGGAAGGACGTTAAATTCATAATGGGCATCTGAAGTGCTAAAAGCTAAATATTTACGCACCTCTTTCCTGACAGGGATCTGATAGTACCCTTTGCTCAGGTCAATTTTGGAAAAAAAAACTTGGCCTTATTGAGCCGGGCAAACAGATGACTCTGATCAGGAAGGGGCTCCGGAAGAAATTCCGTTACCCTGTTCAGTTGTCTGTAGTCTATGCACAGACGATGCTCACCTGAAGGTTTCCTCAAGAGAACCACATTAGCACTGTAAGGGGACTCTGAGGGTGAAATCACACCTTCCTTAAGTAGATATTCGATCTCCTTTCTTACTGCTTCCTCTTTAGAGAAAGGGATCTGAAAAGGGCGTTGACGAATAGGCTCATCAGTAACCAATGTCATATCATACTCCATTAATGAAGTGCGCCCTGGCTTCTCTGTCAGGACAGAATCGTACTCTGACAAGAGTTGCCCTATAGCTTGTTTCTGAGAGACAGAGAGAGTTGGGTTAACCTCTACATCTTTATAGGTCTCCCTGGGGTGAAGAGGATATTCCACAGCTGTGGCTTCTCCACCTTCCACCTCCATAGCTACAGAAAGTGTCAAGAGGGTCGGTGTGTCACTTACCTCTCTCTCGTTGTATTTCCGGAGGAGATTAATGTGATAGACCTTTGACTTACCTTTAATGTTGATCTTATAATGGATCCTGGATATCTTCTCTACCACCGTATAAGGGCCTCCCCAAGCTAACTCTAACTTAGACTTCCCTGATGGTAGCAGCAAAAGCACCCTATCTCCAACCTCAAGACATCGTTCCTTCGTCTTCCGGTTGAAATGTGCAGCGTACCTCTTACGTGCACGAATCAAGTTCTCTTTAGCCAGGTCCCACCCTAGCTTTAACCGTTCCTTGAGTTCCTGCACATACTGTGATATGGTTTTCAAGGAATCATCTGCCCCTTCGTCTGTCCATGTCTTCCTGAGAATGGCCAAGGGTCCAGAAATGGGTCTTCCGAACACCAAGGTCGCAGGTGGAAATCCAGTAGAGGCATTGGGTACTTCCCGGTAGGCGAATAGTGCTGCAGACAGATACTCGTCCCACCTCTCTGGCTTTTCCTGTGTTAATCTTCTCAGAAGCGATACCAACGTTCCATTGAACCGCTCATTCTGGCCGTTCGCTTGGGGTCGGTATGGACTGGTGCAAATGTGTTGAGACTTGATTATCTGAAACACTTCCTCCATTAGTTTCCCTTTAAACTGAGATCCATTGTCTGTCAGTATCTGCGAAGGGAATCCCACTCTGGTGAAAATGCTCATCAATGCCTCTGCCACAGTCTTACTGTCAATCCTCCGAAGTGCAACAGCCTCCGGATACCCTGAACAACAGTCGACCAAGGTCAATATGTAAGCATTCTTCTTCTTTGTGAGAGGAAGTGGTCCAACCAAATCGACCGCCACCCTTTCAAAAGGTGTGGAGGTGACAGGGGTTTCCCCCAGTCCGACTGGTGCATTCCTGCCTTTGGGAGCTACCTTCTGGCACTCCGGACAGGATTTGACATAACGCATGATATCTGCTGACATACCTGGCCAAAAGTAATGGCAGGCAATGCGTTGTGTCGTTGCATGTATTCCCATATGGGCACTATAGGCTATAGTGTGCCCCATCTGGAGAATCTGCTGTCTATATGTTTTGGGTACTACAAGTTGACTGTGCTCTGTATACTTGTCACTTGCCCATCTGTAAAGCAACTTACCTTTCATGAAGAATTCTTTCTTCAAAGGAGGATTGTGACTTGCAGTTAACTTTTTAAAACATGCCTTAAGGGTTGGGTCACTACTTTGGGCCACCTTAATTTCCTCAGGAAGAGGATTTACATGAGGAGAATCCTCTAAAGCACTTTTATGTTGTGCTCGGGTGGTCACCGCAGCAAGATGCTCTGAAGGTTTCTTCGGCTCTGCTAAAAATACATAAGTAGCGCCAAGAATTAAATCAAAGGTACAGTGTTCGAGCACTGCAGCCTCAATTACCCCCGAGACATACTTTGAACGGACCTTAATCTTAGCAATAGGCAAGTTTAAAGGTTTAGCATCCAATGTGGCACATTGGAGCTCTATGAATCTGCCAGTATACTGATCAGGTTTTACAAACTCTGGCCTCACCACACAGCCGTATGACAAACCACTATCATACAGACAATTTAGAGAATATCCATTAGCCCAAACCCTCTCTACCACAGGAGGCCTATTGGAACCATTGTACAATTGTTCCTGGGTAGAAGGTACTACAGTAGACAACAAAGCTGATACTTGTAAATTCCCTGACTGTTTGGATTTACATTCCTTAGTCCAGTGGTTATTATTCTTACAAATATGGCAGTAAGGCTTTTTAGGGCCATTAAAGGGTTGTCTCTATGTTGTGTTCCCTGAACTTTTGAGGGGTTCTGGGGTTGTGCTTGGGATGAATTCTTTTTAGGGGATTCATTTGGATGGGTTTTATGACCATTACCATTATTTTTCCCTTGGCCCTGGGCCTTGGGTTTCCCACCTATACCCACTTCTTTATGTGCCATCTCATACCTCTCAGCATACATCAACATCTCACTCAGTCTGTCAGCACCATTCTCCGTCAGGAAGGTTTGCATAGGGCGAGGTAATGTCTCTCGGAGTTGTTCCGTTAGGATCATCTCCTGTAAATCTTCAAAAGAAGAGGAGTATCCAGACATTTCCCTCCACCTTGTCAAATATCCCTGAAGGCGACTGGCGAACTGAGGATAGTTCTCCCCTGTCATCTTTCTCTCATTTCTGAACTTCTGTCTGTATGTCGCAGCATTAAGTTCGAAACGTTTCAGCAAAGCCTGACACAATGCATCATAATCAGTCTCAGTACCGGTGGGCATCCGTTGATAAATCTCGTATGCCTCACCCCTCAAACCTTGAGCCAACTTCAGCGTGTACATATTCCTTTCCAAGTTGTACAAAGATGCCAATTTGCCAAATCGGTCTAGGTACTGTTCAATATTTTCAGCCTTCGGGTCGAAGACTGGCATAGGAAAGTTCATCGCTTGAGCTGAGCTACTGTGCGTTGATGCACCATCAATATCAGGTGTTGGAGATCTGGGTCTATTACCCTCTCTCTGAGCCTGAAGTTCCAATTCTCTTAACCTCACCTCCTGTTCCAACTTCATTCTTTCTGACTCCCTCTCAGACTCAATTCGGAGTCTTTCAGTTTCTCGAATTTCTGAGTCCTCTCAGATTCAATTCTCGATTCAATTCGGAGTCTTTCGCTTTCCTTCTCTGCCTCAATTCTGAGTCTCTCAGCCTCACGGGCTTCCATCCTCATCTCACGTTCCGTGGTTTTAATCCACTCGGTCATTTCTTTACCCTCCAATCCCATCTGGACAGCCATGTCCTTCAATTCCTGTATGGAAATTTTTGACTGCGACATGCTGTCTTGTCAATCTAACAGTCCACAACAAAATATATTGTCACCAACAATGTAAATATAATCAACAATAGATTAAATTATCACCACCAACCAAGGTTGTACCTAACCCAATGTACTTAGAAACCACAAAACACCACAATGATTACAAATCACTCCTAGGAGTATACTCTAAGAACTGACCCAGAATGGTCACAACTGTGTTAACAAAAAACAAACACTGAACAACTCCTGGCCAAGATCACCAGCAAATTTAAAAATTGAACAGTGTACAAAACAATCCCACGACGAGACCACAGATTTTTGGGGATATGTTGTTCTGTCACATATCACTCCTGTCGCGTGCCTAATGTAAGGATTTCTCCTTCAGAACCAGCAGCACTCAGAGATAATTTTGTTGAGTCGTTTGGCTCGTATTGGTCTAAGGGATTCCCCGTGGCCAATATACGATCAACTTATCTCTGGAGTAGGGCAACTCAAGTATTGGCACTACAAAATATGTCAATATATATATATATATATATATATATATATATATATATATATATATCTAGGCACACTTGGCTGGACACCCCCACTACTTACTAAAGAAAGCCCCCAGGTTATGATAGTTCATTATCATAACCATGTTAACACATATAATGAAGATACACATACATACACACCTGCTAAACACTTAAAAAGGTGAAATAGAGACACCTAAGTCAGCCATGAAAATGAATGTATATAATCAATATAAACTAGATATATAAAAGTGAGACAAATTGTCAGATCTCAGGAAATCATGTCCAAATCACTAGGATCTACACAGACAGAAGGTCTTGGAGATGACATCTTCTCATCCCTGGACACAGGGAGCTGTGAGGAACACAACATCATGCGAAGCATTGGACTTATCTTCTCTTATCTCTGTCTATGATGCCTCCCTCAGCTCTGGATGATTTGACTGTCTTTGACTCTGGGAATTCTGCTCCACTGGATCAAGTAGCAAGAGTACTTCACTGTACAGCAACTGTACTGGTATCTAGCATGTCTATATCACCAGTAAGGACACACAATGTCTTAGAGCCACATTAAGCTCTGGCACTGGTAGCTGTTTGAGGCACAATCTCCCCCATTTTTGGAGATGTCAGGAACCTTCACAGGTGTTAGCTGGTGGGTAACAAGTTGGTTCTGGTGGTTGGATGTTGGTGAGTGGATGTTGTTGAGACTGTGAATCTTCTGCCAGCTCTTCAGAAAATATACATCCTGTCAAGAAAATAACTCAACATTAGTCATCATCAAGAGGGTAACATCTTGACAGGAAAGACAGAGCAAGCATAGTCATCAACCCCCATCTGCTGACTCCTCCCTGCTCTCCTGTTTCATTCCTCAGATTGCCTCTCCAGACCAAAAGACATAAGTCTCCTATATTTATCTGTCTGTTTAGTGCAAGAGAAGGCAAGTCAGATATACAGTGGGGATAGATAAAGTGGTCTAACACATATATCATCTCCCCCTATCCCCCCCTCACTCTGCACACAAACACCAATATTTACTGTCAGTACCTGCATTCACTAGTTTTCCCAACCGCCCCAGCACTCATTGATCTGGGTCAAGCACACACATACTTTGATTAACACAGCCCTGACCCAATTCTGTCCCCATCTCGTATGTACAGATTCTGTAAGTAGTTTAAAAACGTACACAATTGTAAGGGCATTAAATGTTTATCAGTATGGGTGGTTTATTGAGGGCATAAGCTATTTAGTCTGTACAGTGGAAGATCTACGTTCGAATCCGCTACTCTAGCGATCAAGAATGGTAGAACTAAGTGAGATCACACAGCCGATATGGATTTCTCTACAGCAGTGACTACTTTACAGACAACATTCTAGGTACTCGTAAACTATAATTAACTTACCCAAGCATATGTAAAAACTGAGACATTTCCAGATTGCCTTGAAAATTGAAAGTATACGGCACAGAT
>CAJHNH020001968.1:330146-350146 GCA_905116865.2 Candidula unifasciata | reverse complement strand
TTTCGATCGCGGTACCTTAGATTACGAGTCACACTCGCAACGCCTTAACCACGGACGCCCTGAAGCCATATAGGGAAAAATGTATGCAAAGTTATTAGAATAGAGAGTTACACCTATAGAAGAACTGCACCTATGTGCATTACAATTTGGGTTCAGGAAAGGAAACGTTTGCACCGATCCATTATTTCTACTAAAACTATTGCGATGAAGCCATTAAATGCAACGGTTAACTGAATATTGTGATGGTACATCCAGAAAAAGTTTCTGTTAGAGTAGAAAGAAACAAACCGTGGGCTATTCTTAAGGATTATGGGATACAATGATAATTGCTCGATAGCATTATGACCATGTACTGCACTTCCCAAATGCTGTATGAACACAAGAAGGCATATCTGATATGTTTATAGTAAATACAGGGGTGATGCAGAGATGTTTCCTCTCTCCTCTTTTATTTAATATTTACACGGAAAGAATATTTTTTGAATTTTATTAATAAAGCAATCGACCCAGAAATCTACAAAAATTTACTATCCAGATAAAGAATTCGATCCACGCACAATAAACAAACTACCCAAACCCCTTTTTTAAAAGAAATTTGAAATTTAATTTTTGGAGGAAAAGACAAACAATGGAAATTGTTTGAAGAGAAAAAAAAAATATCTCCTTCTATGACGAGATCAAGACCGTCACTTCTGCTGATTCATGTCCTGATAAAAACATCTGCAGTATTGTTAGTTTTGTTTTTAAATTCTCTGAAAGTGCCCAAACACATCGTCATCAAATGAGCTGATATACTTATTAACTATAGCCATGTCTGTTTGGGCGCCATTTGTCCATAAAAACCCGCATGTTTGTCTTAGTGGTCAGCCATTCCTTAATTTCGGTGTTTGGAACGAGCCAATCATTTTCATTTTCCTCGTCTCAGGATTCACCGGTCACGCCAGAGAAGCGACGAATATTGACTTTTCGGGCGAGTATTTATCAAAAAATGTCAACGAAAACACGGACGAATTAAGGGGAAAAAAGACGATTCTTGGCGTGGATGAAAAATACAGTTCCTATGTAGGAGAAAGTTGAGTCAGTCAGTTGCGACATATGTCCTGTCCAAAAACCACTGTGAGGTTGTTGTTGGTGTTTTGTTTTGTTTTCCTTAGTACAGTGACATCATTCAGCATATTTGATCCGTAATTTATGCCCTCCAACTTCTTCATCCCTTGAATCAATAATCTTCTATAATTTTTTTGCATTCCTTCGAAAGGAAATAATATCTGACGACAGGGTAAGCTAGAATAATTCATGGTTTCCCCGGATTTTCAATAGTTTGACGAAATATATGTGACAGATATCGTTTCTGTGTACATCCTTACTCTCAAATTATCTTTGAAATATATCCCCTCACTCAGCAATTTGATAATTCTTCTATGATTTACCGTTATCTCGTTACACGCTCACAAACACCGATTTTACGCCCAACTTTCACGTTCTGCTATCTCGCTCCCTCACTTTACGCCACATATTTCGGTCCATCTCTCCACTTTTTATTACCGATTCCAGCAATTAATCACGAGCTTCCGAAAATACATCTTGGACCTAAATTAAATTTCCCGACCAGGCTCGGATTTCCTAGGAATGTGCTAGAAGGGAGACTAAGAATCGGCAAGAGAACACTTTACAGTTTAGTACACATAGATCCCAGCTCCAAGACACGAGACATTTCTTCTAGGGGTCTCCAGCCCGGAGGCAGCTGATATCGACCCAGCCCGATCCGGAATTGGAAGCGTAGGAAAAAACACATTTGGGCAAGATGACTTTGTCGGGAAATAACCAGGATAGCGTTGCTCGAAAAATCAGATATTTTTTCTTTTTCTTGGCGTTTGGTGTTGGTAGCTGGGTACAGTTTGTTTCTGCTGGTAGTTGGGTACATCGTGTTGTTTGGTGCTGGTAGCTGGGAACAGCGTGTTGTTTAGTGGTGGTAGTTGGGTACAACATGTTGTTTGGTGCTGGTGGCTGGGTACAGCGTGCTGTTTAGTGGTGGTAGTTGGGTACATCGTGTTGCTTGGTGCTGGTAGCTGGGTACAGTTTGTTTGTGCTGGTAGTTGAGTACATCGTGTTGTTTGGTGCTGGTAGCTGGGTACAGCGTGTTGTTTAGTGGTGGTAGTTGGGTACAACATGTTGTTTGGTGCTGGTGGCTGGGTACAGCGTGCTGTTTAGTGGTGGTAGTTGGGTACAGCCTGTTGTTTGGTGGTGGTAGTTGGGTACAACGTGTTGTTTAGTGGTGGTATTTGGGTACATCGTGTTGTTTGGTGGTGGTAGTTAAGTACAACGTGTTGTTTAGTGGTGGTAGTTGGGTACATCGTGTTGCTTGGTGCTGGTAGCTGGGTACAGTTTGTTTGTGCTGGTAGTTGGGTGCATCGTGTTGTTTGGTAGTGGTAGCTGGATACAGCTTGTTTTGTGTGTGTTGGTAGCTGGGTAGAACGTGTTGTTTGGCGGTGGTATTTGGGTACAGAGTGTTGTTTAGTGGTGATAGTTGGGTACAGAGTGTTGTTTAGTGGTGGTAGTTGGGTAGAGCCTGTTGTTTGGTGCTGGTAGCTGGGTAGAGCGTGTTGTTTGGTGCTGGTAGCTGGGTACAGACTGTTGTTTGGTGCTGGTAGCTGGGTACATCGTGTTGTTTGGTGCTAGCAGCTGGGTACATAGTGTCGTTTGGTGCTGGTAGCTGGGTACATCGTGTTGTTTGGTGCTGGTAGCTGGGTACAGTCTGTTGTTTGGTGCTGGTAGCTGGGTACAGTTTGTTTGTGTTGGTAGCTGGGTACAGTTTGTTTGTGATGGTAGTTGTGTGCATGGTTTTGTTTGGTGTTGGTAGCTGGGTACAACATTTTTTGTGTGTGTATGTGTGTGTGTTGCTAGCTGGGTACAGCTTGTTGTGTAGTGGTGGTAGTTGGGTATAGCGTGTTGTTTAGTGGTGGTAGTTGGGTACAGCGTGTTGTCTGGTGTTGGTAGCTGGGTACAACGTGCTGTTTGGTTGGGGACACACACAAAACTTGCAACAGTTTCCAGCTTCAGAAACCCCATTCTAAACAACACGTATGCTCCTGTGGGATGGCTAAACTAACAGTGTAGGTTGAAATCCTCTAGACACAAAACAAACATAACCGACATGATCAATATCAAAGAAGAAATATCGATCTCCTGAAAGCATCTTCGTTTGATCTTTGCCGGTTGGCAGCCGTGCCAGTTTGCTGGCCATTTCCTGTTACCTATTTATGATGTACTAGCTGTTCTTTCGTTGACTAGATGTAATTACAAGGAGAGTTCAGTTGTCAGTTTCTTGTACTTTTCTAGGTCTGTCCCGCTTCCGTGTTTTCTAGTCACGCCCACCTTACACATTCTCTGTTTGTTAGATTTGCTGTTTCTGGACCATTTGCTTTCCAGTTTACCTAGTTGTGTCTGCCTTCGACCTTATTTCTCCAGTTCTGTTTCCACTTTCTCTAGTTCTGTCTGTTTTCCACTGCATCTAGCTATGTCTGCCTACTACCTTCTATATGTCTTTTATTATTTCACTTCTTCTTGAATTGTTACTTCCACTTTCTCCAGTTCATTCTGTTTTCCCTTGACTCTAGCTCTGCCTACCACCTTCTCGACTGATGTCTGCATTCCAGTTTTTTCAGTGATGTCTGCCTTTCGCTGTCTCTAGTTCTTTTTGCATTCTACCTTTTCTTGCGCTGTCTGCGCCCCTACTTCTGTCTGTTTTCCGCTGCCTCTATTTCTGTCTGCCTACCACCTTCTCCATTTCTGTCTGCTTTCCGATTTTTCTAGTTCTGTCTGACTTCCACTTTCTGTTGTTCTGCCTACCATCCACTTTTTTTATATAGCATCGTTCTAAACATTACCATTTCTACACACACAAAAAAGTAAAAGTATCACCATTTCCCTGAAATACAGGAAAACGTAACAATTCTCATAAAATATGTGAAAACATCCCCATTCCCATGTAATACATGAAAACGTCACTATTCCCATAAAATACGTGAAAACATCGCCATTCCCATAAAATACGTGAAAACATCGCCATTCCCATAAAACACGTGAAAACATCGCCATTCCCATAAAACACGTGAAAACATTGCCATTCCCGTAGGACAACCGGATAACCTGCAACCAGAATTGTTTTATTATTACTATTATTTATTATTATTTATGATTACAATTATAAAGATGATTATTATTATATATATATATATATATATATATATATATATATATATATATATATATATATATATATATATATATATATATATATATATATGAATCAATGTTTGTGTGTTTGTTTGTGAGCTATAGACTCAGAAACTACTGAACCGATTTAGCTGACATTTTCAGGATGTTTGTTTTGATACTGGATGTTTACCCATCATGGTTTTAAATTCTACCTGTCATTGTTAGAGATAGATGACCACATTTGTTGGAAAAGTCTTCGAAACTAATATATCAATTTTTAGTGACATTTAATTATAGCCACGTTAGTAAATGTGCATGGGCGATCGACTTTCACAGTGCATGCGCAGTAGACACGGGACGCTTTATTTTTAACATCCGCCTGTACAGTAAACCAGACTATCTCTATATCGCTGATTGCGACGTTAACCATATTAGACACGATTTCTATTTACTTTCTTTTCAAACAACCTTCGATGAGTTAGAGAGTAGTCGGTGGATTTAATAAGGGGGAAGACAAGGGGGAGGGGGCGATCTATGTCAGCGCAGACAATGATTGCGGCATATACCGTGTTAGACACGTACGATTTCTATTATTGTGCAGTTTCAATAATACTTGAAGTTTATATCTGGGATATCTGTTTATGAGAAAACAATTGCTTGCGGTTTTCAGTTGTGTTAGAATTGGGACACACATCTTGTGTAGTTTTGTTCTCTTTTTGTTGTTCAGAAGCAGTAGTAGGCTGGGCGAATGGTTAGTACACTGTGTTCCCGTGCGGGAGACTAGGGTTCGAATTCCTAATACGGCAGTTTCGTCTTTTTTTTTTTTTTTTTTTTTTTACCCTAGGGCAAAATAAAACCCAGAACTGCTCTGTCGTAGCGACAGCACTAGCCATGCTGCCATAAATACTATTTAAAAAAAAAACCCAGGTATGTGGGTAAACCAGTAGATAATTAAATTTGACCATTTCGCAAACTTATGATTTCATTTCAAACTTTCCGATTGCATGGTCACGCTGAATTTTCATAGATTTCCATTTATTTTCATTTCGATTTAATTATTTCTTCTGACATTGCGTTGGAATTCGGCTGTGTTGTTTATCATAGCGTACATTTCATAATTATTGTGTATTTTTCCTGTTTTCGTTGCATTTCACTTGGTTTTTTTCTCCAAACTACTTTGATGAAGGAAAGGGTAGTCGGTGAATTGGGAGGGGGGCGGGGAGGGTAGCATAAACTGTTAACTGAAAGAGCTTTAAGTCAAAGTAACTGCCTTTCCCACTCAAAGTAGTAGTAGTAGTAGTTGTTGTGATTGGGTGGTTACACCGTAGTGCTGTCATGCCAGAGACTGCCGGTTAGGTGATGGCATTTTTCTGTCGGGGAGTGAAATTACACATCCTAACCTGACCAGAACGTGGCGATAACATTAGCCTTGCGGCGCCAAATCCTCTGGCTCACGACTCTCTGTCTACTACTACGGTAAAACAGATAGCAGTGACATTATTTTAGTTATTGTGGTGGCGGTAGTTGTACTGGTAGTGAGGTAAATATTACACTAGCCGCATTTACTACTTATTACAATTCCTGCTCCCTATTTTAGTCCGGATGGACAGGGGTATCAACGTCAGTTTAAAAAAATGTCGTCAGCTGATGACTTTCAAATCCTTCGATGAGGCAGAGGGCAGTATTCTGTGTATGGGGGAAAGGAGGGGGGGGGGGGGGTGATAACAGAAATTGTTAACCTAAAGAGCTTAACGCATAATTTAAAGATTTCATTTCTTAATTTGTATATATTTAACTAACGCTACCTCTGCTATTCTCATTTTTTTAACGACTTACTTGGTTTTTTTTACAAGTACAATAGTAAGCTTTACTTCCGCCTCTTTAAAAAAGAATACAAAAAGCTTTAGCATGTGATATCCAAATAACAATTTTTTTTTACTGTGCTAATAATACAATTTAAACGACCACTAATATAAAGACGCAATTATATGTTGCGTGTTCTAAAGTGGCAAACCAGACTATCTCTATATCTGTGCAGAAAATGATTGCGACATTAACTATATTAGACACGTGTGATTTCTATTGTCCTTCTTTTCCAAAAACTTTTGATGAAGGAGCGATTAGTAGGAGGATTTGGGAGGGGGGGGGGGGGGGCATCGATGGACTATCTGTGTATGTGCTCAGTAAATGATTGCGACAGTAACCATATTAGACACGTGCGATTTCTATTTTCTTTCTTTTCCATTTCGCCAAACTATGCCACAGAAACGGGTGGCCGGGTACAGCTAGTTATAATGATAAATATTATAAATATTATGGAAATAATTAAAATACACATCCCGAAAATTAACACGTCCAAAACACTAACTGTAAACATCACCAGATAACCAAGCTTACTGAACATTTCAAACTTAAGCTGTATTAGGAACCAGACAGAATTTAACTATTCGAGGAATTCGCTATAGATAAGACAAAGAAGAGACATTTTGAAACAAACTTTGAAAACAAAAAGGAAAAGGCCAAAGGGAAGTACAGTTTTAAATCATAGAAGGGTCGGCCCATAAAAGCGGGATATGAATGATACCGATATCATGTGTTGCCTGTGTGGATTCTTGGACTTATTGTGGAGAGAACAAGAACAGACCCACTGCCTCCCTACCAAACAAGTCGCAAGAGTCGACCAATTGGGCGCTTCCTTCGAAGTCGGAGTGAATCTGCCTAAGAGGCAGGGGACCATCAGTCTGCACACAAATAAGCTAGACCTGTAAAACACTCAGGTTCTGGAACAAGGCTGAACTCCAGAAGTGGGCGGCAACAAAAGCTTTCCGTCGTAGTTTACAGCCCCGGAACGTGAAGAAAGAGACGTATCACGTGTGATGTGAGTATATGGATCAAAGTGTTTAGGACTGAGTTGCACTGTGAGAAGAAATCTAGAAAGTGAAAAATGGGAAAAGGATTCGAGACAGGTTTTTCTTCGTCCTTTTTTTTTTTTTTTAATTAGGTTTATATTGAAGTACTAATTATCGTCTTCTAAGACGGAAAAGTGCAAACAACAACATCAGCAACACCCGATTACACACTTACCATGACCTGTCTGTGACATCAAGAGAATTAAATAGTAACAATGAGCTGAAACAGACAAGTAAATTGAGATCTTTGAGGGATACCGACATAGTTACACCATACTTACATGTACAGTGGGTGTTCCTGTTCTTATAGCCTAACAGTCTGTCATTGATGAACATCTTGTCCACTGTCTGTCCGGTATACCGCAAATCATTTATGATACAAAGATTCTTTCACTGAGTGAAGCCAATTTGTTCTTCCTTTTGCTGGGTGTTCTCTTCCCTTCCAATTGTCCTCTTATCCAAATGAGCAGAAAACACAGATATCCTGTAGATGTTGCTGCATCCAATCTCAGCTGACACGCTCGCACCCCGTAGCTCCGGCGATGATCTGATTTATGTTAAGCACCGTATAGACACAGCTGACGGATGCAGACAAATCTCTGGTATTACTTCCGAGTGAAATCGCGTGGAACACCTCGGTGCCATTTTTAAAACATGATAGCAGACGTAAAAAAACTTGATGGGAACTGGTTGCAGAGCTGCCTTACCGTGGCTCTGTTTCGGAAGACTGAGCACGTATGAGAATGTCCACTGAGCAGTCACGCTCATGGAGATTACATAACACAGACTCTGCAAATGAAGCATTCCATTTGCGAAAAAAATATTAGGAACAATAATTTAACTATATCATAACTATTAGGAATAATAATTAAAGTATATCATAACTATTAGGAATAATAATTAAAGTATATCATAACGATTAGAAATAATAATTAAAGTATATCATAACTACAAATTAAGAACAGTTATTTTTATTACAATAGGTGTATCTAATATTCCGATGTGGTCGAATCTTTGACTGAGACAGTGCACACTCACCAGTCAGTAAAAGCTTGAACACTTTCTATGCTGAGAAGATAAATAGTCTCTCACGTGAACATGGATCACCAGCCAGCAGGTGTGTCACTTCCGTGTATGGTAATGCTCACTAAAACTTTATACAGTGACGCCATGACAGAAGGGGTAGAACTCAGTGTGATCTTACAGTGTATACACCACAACCACTATACAGTATATTGTATTTAACTGACATAGGCCGACGATATCGAAAGATTTGACACATCTTAAACAAATACAGTTACATTTCTGTGTATTTAGTGTATAGTTAGTGATTCCTTTTGGTATTTATTCCCAAACGAATATTTCGTTAACGGTGTCAGTTACTTCTGCTCAACTGGACGGCGGTAGCTTTGAGGTGTGCTTGTGTTTGTGCTTGTAGCTCGTTCAAAGTATTTATTTATCAGAGGTGTTCAAAACCCAGAGGCTAAGATACAATGAGATCTCCTGAACATGATGTGGGGGGAGGCTGAGCGGCGCTGTATGTGGGCTAGGGCTTCAGGCCCCGACCTCTTCCCCCCCCCCCCCCCCTCCATCCTTGAAATCTGCTGGGATCAGATCCAGGAAATGTGTAATGAATCTCATGTAGGAGTCCTTAGTAAGAAAAAACGGACACAGATAGATTGGAAACCGCTAGAAACCATTGAAATGATCGCAGAAAGTTAAATATAAGATGTCAGACTTGAACAAAAGCTAAACTACAGCTACTAAAGTTGGAGCTCGGGAAAAATACACACACAGAAGGTAAAGAGGAAGTTAGGAGGTGAATAAAGGCAGATAGAATGACATATTAAGATGACCTAGCACAAGAAGAGGAAACAACAGCAGCAGAAGGAAACCTCAGAGACCTTCACAGTAACACAAGAAAATTAGTAGGTAAATATAGTCAGCCAACGGGATCAATAAAAAATAATCATGAAGATGTACTCATCAACATAAAAGATTAAATGGATAGATGGAACGAATATTTGGAAATACTTCTGAAAAAACCAGACCCAGAGATCCCTCCAGTTAGCCAGCATCTAGAAATGGAATGGATATCAACTGTGAGATACTATCTAAAGAGGAAATTGGGGAAGCTATCAATCTTCTGAAGGAAGAAATCCGGCAGGTCCAGATGGTATCGCGGCAGAATTTATTAAGACCTATATAAGCAGATCAACATAAATGCTACATGGATTATAAAGTGAAGTCTATAGGAACGAAGAATTACCAACACACCGGAGAGAAGTATATCACCTATTATAATGTCATCACACTTCACATAAACGGAGGTAAGTCAATTTCGTTGAAATTTCGTTGCCATATCTTAAAAAGTGTCAGAGTTATGAAAGAGACACTGGGTTCCCCCCTCGACTAAGTCACCCGATGTATTATCTTTACCTCCGACAGGCCCTCCGACAGACCGTCCTGCAGTCCTTACTTTCTCGTTCTGTTCTTTGTGCTTCTCCTTCACTAGCCCTGATCATAAACGACCTGGTTAATTGCCACGATCTTTGTTGGTGATTAATGATTAACATGGTTGGCTAATGGTTTATGGTTCCACTGGGAACCAGAGCATGGAACATTTATCAACAGCCCCGTATAACCGTTTTGTTTTACTGCTGGTTCGGTTTGAGTGCTAGATCTATTATCACCACCTACACACTTCATACACACAACCAGAAGAAAGAGAGAGAGACAGAGAGAGAGAGATGACAGACATTGAGAGAGACAGACAGAGGAAGAGAGAAGTTGAATGAATGAATGAATCAAGAATTGACATCTCTGCACTCCAGATTTTCCCACGCGTGCTTCATCTCCTCCTTCTGTAGCAAACGAAGAGTGGAAAAAAGGGAAGGAAAAGACAGAAGGAGTGACAGATTGATACAGAAATAGATAAAGAGCAGGGGCAAGGGAAGAAGAGACGATAAATAAAGAGAACATAGAGAGACTGAGTGAAATATTGAGGGAGAAAGATTTGGAAGAGAGACTGTGGGAGAAGGAAACAGGAGAAGGAAGAAAGAAGCAGGGCAGATAAATGAGGCGTTTTAGGGACCCAAAAAAAAGTAAAGGAAAGGACCCTTTTCCACACCTTTTATGGGTATTGGCTACATAGATCTAGACCTATATTTTATAGAATAACGGCACAAGATAAGTGATGTGATCAGCATCAGGCCGGCCACCTTTACTTCCCATGACTGCACCTAGTACCCACTCAAGGCTTTGTCGACCTGGAAACCAAGGTCATTTTTTAAAATAGTCTGGCTCTGCCGAGGAACGAATGCAAGACCTTCCAACCCACAGGCGAGCGTTTAGCCGCTACGCCACGGCGACTCCCTAGAGACAAATAAAGAGAACAAGTAACATAAACATTGTAGTTTCTGAGAGTATAGAATACAAATGTTCATTTTAGTATGAACTTGTGAGTTCCAGCAAACCGGCAGCAGATGTGAAAGTTCACCACCACAGGCTCTAGAAGTAAAATAATTTAGAGCAACCCCTATAATTAAATTCATTGAAAGAAAAAAGACTGAAATGGTTTGGTCATTCAGTGAGAATGGGCCCAGTGATGTCAAAAAAAGTTATCGTACAACATGAAAACAGAAACATCAATAGACAGGGTCGCCCAAGAAGAATATGGATAACAGTCTCTGATACCTTAAGACTTCACAATATTACAACATAGTGAGCGACCGAGCGTGCCCTAGCTCGGAAACCGATGATCTGTAAAGCTGCGACGTCCAGCGACGCAAAACAGAAAGCGAAAAATAGAAGAAAACAAACTATAGAAAATTCTCCTTGGGCCACTAAAGTGTTCGGCTTTTGCACATTCTAAGTCAGAACGTGTGTAAAAACGGTTGGCCAATTCAGCTCTTGGTTAGTTTTCTTTTCTGGGCGACCAAAACAAAACTGAAAATTATCTGATACCCACTTTTTAAAGACTGGATCGACCCAACAGCCACTTTGGTTAGAAAAAACAACAACCGTGCTGCTTCTGTGATTGAACAGGCACTAAGATCCCGCTTGGCATTGTGGCTAGATTTTTTAATATCTACGTACGCTCATCCTTGTTCTCACTTCAGTGTATGTAGCAATAATAAATCACCAATGTGGCGCCTGTTTAGCACAGCTCTTCTCTGTTTTGACCGAAACGTTTGGTGCTAAATGTTGTAGCCCTGTATTGAATAGAGTAACGAGATTAAAAAGGTAAAGTCGGGAGATGTGAACCAGCGTCATTGCACACGGTTGTGAACCATAAGTGCTCTGCCACCAGTACGGACAGCTGATAAGAAACTCTGCCTGTAACGCCGTGCACACGTAACTCCGTAGCTACAGCGACGTTCTGCCATTTACCCCAGAGTGTTAACTCTGGTACCAATTTCCTAGAGGCTGGATGAACTCCAAGAACCATGTATTTCAAAGACTTTTTTTTTTCAAACATGACTGTTAATTAGTTCGGTCGTAACAGAGCTATATCACATCAGAAAATCTAATTTGTGAATTGAATGCAATGCAATAAGTAACAGCTACAAGACAAAGAACTGTAAAGAATTAGTGTCCACTTTTTTCTGCCTCTTGTTCCCAGTTGAAGTGTGGGATTTTAAACATCCCACATTTAGCAACTTTCTTTTGTACCATCTCGCACGATGCTTCCATTATCTCCCCTGTTTAGAAAATTCCAGGCTCAAATTCTTAAGATTTTCATAGTTAAAAAAAAGTTTATGAAAGGTCACAACGCAATACAAGTCATTATGTCATACCACTTCTAGAAAAACCTCGTTTTCGCATTTGTTAATGGAGTTATTGTTCCTGCTCGTTGATGAGACTTGTAGACAAAGTTTGTTTCGGGATGAGGTAGCTGGTCAAAGGACAACCTTTCTGTCACCTCAAGCAACATATAGGGAAGTTTACAGTGAGGGGCGCTTGAACCAGCAAGCTCAGGTAACTTCCCCGCCCCAACTATTCCCCCCCCCTCTCCTGTTTTCCGCTACCACATTAGAATTGTGAAGGGTCTTAACCCCCCCCCCCCCTTCCCCCCCCCCCCCAATAAAGTATCTCTGTATTTTCTCAAATATTTGTTAATACTATTCTATGCCATTCAGTGCTGCATTTTTATTATTATTACACACGGCAACAAAATTAGGAAAACAATATGAGGAATGAGTCACATAGAAAAAATATTAGGGACTAACACTCTCCACGCTGCCCCCCTCCCCCACCTCCCCTTCTCCCCCACCCCAACCCCCCCCCCCCCCCCCTTTTTTAACAGCAACAATGTTTTCTGAATGACCGCGCCCTTGGTTGCTGTGTCACCATTGGTTGTTTCCCTTCAAGGCCCCAGCAACGCCAAGGTGGCGACGAACCCGACGAATCTACTTTACAATTCATGAAACCACATCCCACTCTCCATGTTCACACTTCCAGACACAATTATTGTTAAGTCCGGTCAAGTAGTCGGGTCAGCATCCTCCCAACGGTCCATTTTCCTGAGTCAGGTCTTTCTAGTTGCCATCACCAGTTGTCCTCATTTTACCCATTCTCGCAGCTTCTTGTAACGATTTTTTGTGTTGTAATTTTCACCTTCAGCATTGCCGACTGTGGGATTAACATCTCAAAGATGAGAATCACACAAGAACAAAACCCGGAAACCATGTTCAACCGTACAGCCATATAGCACAGTTATACTGGGGTGCCCAAAAAGGTTACGACCTTTAGTCCAGTGTGGCTAAGTCAAATGATGCTGATGATTATTTGATTCTAAAAAAAAAATATTTGTATGTTGTTCATATCAATGTGTTCATTACTGTGTGGATAAAATTATATTGTGCTCGTAGATAGACTATTTTCTACTTAAATATCATGGCTAGACATACCATTTCGCTTCTCCTTCTTCTTGTTCCTTTTTATTCTTCTTCTTCTTCTTCTTCTTCTTCTTCTTCTTCTTCTTCTTCTTCTTCTTCTTCTTCTTCTTCTTCTTTGTTCATCGACATTAGGCTCTTTTACAAAGTCCTGGCTGTTCATTAATTTGGACTCTGGCTCTGCGCCAGGGCCTGCGTTTTACGTGTACATCCGTTTTAATGAATTCTGTGTGCGTATTTAGTTGTTCCTTGCCCCTCGATGACATTTTGTTTGACATCAATGGAGAATGTGGCAGGGTAGACTTTCTCAAAAGTTTCCTTACAAGTAGAGTGAGCCATATGCTTGAACCAATCGGTACGCACACTGAACTACCGGTTACATAGGGCTGACGCAGCCGTTCATCATTATGTACCGGATCCCTTGCAGAACGTCGCTCTCATCACGGTCCGCCTGAAAGAAACCCGGTCTCTCACCAGTTCTACCACATTGTGCACTTTCCTGCCCGAGATGTTACTTCTATCCCTCGTCAATCTTCGTACTGGTTGACCTTTGCCCCTCTTTCCTTATACCCCGCCTTCTGCTGTCATTGTGTTGCAATCCCCTGTGGAGCTTGTTGTCACCGAAATATTTCGATTTCCGAAATAAAATACATTTTACTAACCAATCTTCCTTGATGCTTAGGTATTTTAGAGTGTCAGTTTTCTGTCATCTTTGTCATGATGTTTCCATAATCTTTATTATGATGTTTCGAGAGTTTGTTTATAGTACTTCAACTCAAAATCCCCTATTTTATTCCTTAAGGACTGTGAGATAGTCCAAGACTTACATACGTATGGTAAAAGTGAAAAAGTAAGTAAACGACCCTCTACCCCGCCTTTCAGGCATTTTGGGTATATAGGGCTAGACCTATATTTTATAGACCAACGGCACTTTGGTGGGTGATATGGTCGGCATCACGCCAGCCGCTTTTACTTCCCAGGACTGTACCTGGTACCCACTAAAGGCTGGATCGACCTGGGAGCCAAGGTCATTTTTGGAGGAAAAAAAGCCAACCCTCGACAGAAACCGACTCACGACCTCCCGATCCACAGCTGAGCTACTAGCCGTAAGACCACGGCGGCTTCCATATACGTTTGTTGCTAAATGGAAAATTTGAATCATCTTGTGTGTCTGTGTGTGTGTGAGTGAGTGCGTGTGTGTGTGTGCGTGTATGTGTGTGTGTGTGGGTGGGTGCGTGTCTGTGTGTGTGTGCGTGCGTGCGTTGCATGCGTATATGTGTGTGTGTGTGGGTGAGTGCGTGCGTGCGTGCGTGTGTGTGTGTGCGTGTGTGACTTTAGTTGAGCAGTTTTCACTGATGTTTACTATGGAACCTAAATATTTAGTTTCTTTGTCATTTATTGTTTTTTTTTTGTTTTTTGGGGGGGGGGGGGGAAGGGGGGGGGGGGAGGTGACGGGCGTTAGCTTCCATAATGGGCATATTTGGATTATAATGTGGTATTTCCCTTGATGCTCCGTTACCGGACCCTAATTATAACTTCTTTGAAGTTTGAACAGGGTATCTGATAATTGAATTGTTCGTTAGCCATCCAGTTTAAGATGTTACACTCTCAGGGTTTAAACGTTCATGCGGCAGCTGGGAGAGGACAAGACGACAATCGCAGTATATTTCTTGTGTTAGTTTTGTGTGTATTATGCCGAGTTTGCTCAGTTGGTAGATTAACATAGAAATCAACTGAATATCGCTTGTATTGTCTGTCTAGTTACATTGACAGCTTTTCTTAAACATCTGCTCTCATTCGTTGTGACTGCCCTATTTTGCGCTTAGATTACTGACAAGGTCATATTGTATACAAAACATATGTATGAAAGAGAGGGTGTAACCAGGGGGTCTGGTCGTCTCACTACACTCAGAGGACTTTTAACCAGATTGTGACGGGTACCAACAGTTTTGGAACTCTGCGCTGGCTGCTGAAGATGAGGACGAAACATGCATGGGAATGCCACGAGTGTGGTGATGTCAATTCTCAACTCAACTCAACTCAACTTTTATTAAAACAATGCCGATCACTTTCATGCCAATATAGTATTTGGTCTAAAGCAAAACTAGAGCATGGAGAGAAGACAGCTAAAGATAGGGGCAAAAGGATAGATGGAGTGAGAGGGAGAGAACAAAAATTTAATACAGAGTAAATGATACGCCAGCGCGAGCGCACACATACATACACACATGGCGAGAAGAAGAGGGAGAGTGAGAGGCAGAAAGAGAGAGATAGAGAGAAGTCAAGAGAATGAACGAACGAAACACATTTTCTCCTGAATTGTCGATTTAGTTTCTTTATTTGAAAAGGGTGAATACTATACAAACATACGATTCAATTCTCTACACAAATACTGTAACTTTCGATTCTCTTTCTACACAAACGCTGTGACTTTCGATTCTCTACACAAACGTCATAACTCGATTTTCTATGCAGACGTTGCGACTCAATGTTCTATTCAAACGCTGTGAACCAATTGTCTATGCAGATTTTACTCACCGTCACCAAAATGTTGTTATAAGTCACTTTCACTTCCTGGTACAGAGCCGACTCCATGTGTGTGTGAGAGAGTGTGTGCGTGTGTGCGCGCGCGTGTGTATATGTGTGTTGGTAATGATTTGTGTCACACGAGACGGCACACTGACAGCCGACATATTTCTACTATATATGAGACATCATTGATTGTGTGGATAGTTTGTGATAGTACCTCACACCAGGGTGGGGATGCGGCAGAGGCGAGAAGAAGAAGAAGTGGATGAAGATAAGAAAGCGGAAGGGAAGAAGGGGAGAATGAAGAACACTAGGATAAGGAAGAAGATAAGATGAAAAAGAAAAAGAAGAAGAAGAAGATGATGATTATGATGATGATGATGAAGGAGTAGGAGGAGGAGGAGGAGAAGGAGAAGAAGAAGAAGAAGGAGAAGAAGAAGAAGAAGAAGAAGAAGAAGAAGAAGAAGAAGAAGAAGAAGAAGAAGAAGAAGAAGAAGAAAAAGAAGAAGAAGAAGAAGAAGAAGAAGAAGAAGAAGTAGTAGTAGTAGTATAAGAAGAAGAAAAAGAAGAAGAAGAAGAGGAAGAAGAAGAAGAAGAAGAAGAAGAAGAAGAAGAAGAAGAAGAAGAAGAAGAAGAAGAAGAAGAAGAAGAAGAAGAAGAAGTAGTAGTAGTATAAGAAGAAGAAGAAGAAGAAGAAGAAGAAGAAGAAGAAGAAGAAGAAGAAGAAGAAGAAGAAGAAGAAGAAGAAGAAGAAGAAGAAGAAGAAGAAGAAGAAGAAGAAGAAGAAGAAGAAGAAGAAGAAGAAGAAGAAGAACAAACGAAGAAAATTGATTTTCAACGGATTAAAAATTGGACACGCGGTCCTCTTTTACATTCGACCCTTGCACGCATTTATCTTTCACACCACAGTTGCATGCTATCGATAATATCTGTTATGTCTAAATAAAGATTTACGAAATAAAATAATGCATACAAACATTGTACAACGTCCGACAATCAAGTAATGAGACTGATTTTATTATGGCCAGGACAAAAATGCCATCTGTGAAGCAAAGCATGGTATCTAAAGAGGCAACATTCATCTATGATATGGCGACTTTTCATTGCCGCTCGACAAGCAGACAACAAACAAGTAGCAATTTTGTTGACCTAGTCAGAGATGTATTGTTACGTAATCAGCACGGAGCAAAAAGCTAACATTAAATTCATTTAAAACTCAGAAAAAGCGCCATTGAAAAAAAGTTCAATTGATTCAACAAGTTTATGGGGATAATTGTTTATCTAGTGCACAAATTTTCAGGTGGCATTCACGATTCAAAAGTGGTGTAGAAATTATTTTTACGCCTAATTTCTGTTCGTAATGATTGCAAAATTTAGAGAACGGATACAAGAAGATCATTGTTTTACTGTGAGGATGATGGCAAATGAATCTGATGTTAACACAGAGACCATTCATAAGATTTTAGTGCAAGAATTTGGCAAGAGTTGCTTGCCGGTTTGTACCACATTTGTTGTCTGATGACCAAAAACATCATCGGGTTGAGTACCCAAGAGACATTTTCAAAAAAAAAATATATATATATATTTGGCCCAAAAACAAGTGTGTGTTCTCAGCCTTCCACCCTATTCCCCAGATTTGTCTCCCTGTGATTACTTTCTATTCTCAAAATTAAAGTTATGATTGAAAGGACACTTCTTTAACGATAATGATAACATCCAAAGGGCCGTAACATCGACTTTAGGGGCCATAACAACAGAAGCACTACAGATGTCGTTCCAATGTTTGTTAGATAGTGTCACTTGCTGTATCAATCCACAAGGGGCTTGCTTTGCATAAAATACAGATTATATATCTTCAACTGTTGATGTTTTAAATTGTTATGGAATTAGTCTCATTACTTAATCGTCAGACCTTGTATATTTACAATCATACACACAAATTATGATGACGATGATGTGGAGGAGGAGGAGGAGGAGGAGGAGGAGGAGATTATTGTGAGCTATAGTGTTATAAGAATTACAGGAAAACGGGATGGATTGCAACAAAGAGCAACAAAAGAGAAAAGAGACTTTAAACAATGGAACACTACACATTACAGAATGGATGGTGAGCAGAGGAGGAAGGTAAGTCAAAGTAAAGTAAAGTAAAGATCCCTTTACACGCCCTTAGGCGAATCGGGCATATGGAAGAGCACCCATATTTTTACAGACCAATCGGCACTCGGTGGGTAATGTGGTCAGCATTACGCCGGCCGTCTTGACTTTCGCAGAACAGCCCATCCTGGTACCCATTTGAGGCTGGGTCGACCGGCGACGTCCCATACCACAGAGGAGGAAGGAGGGGGATGTAAACAACAATGAGACACCACCCCCCCCCCCAACCCCCCCCCCCCCCACAACCCCCCCCCCCCGCCCCTTTCCCAAATAATAACAAGAAGGAGAATAATACACATGACAAAAAGCGAATCCAGCAGAACAAAACGCAGTGGCAAAGCCACATAAAACCAACCACTGCAAGTCAACAACATATGTGCACGTATGCAATGCTATTTCCACCCTACCAATTACTTATCATTAGAGCAGATAAAATCCAATAAGGCAGATAGAAAGCGGACACAAATGTTACTTTGGCCCAATCAATAAGTCCTACATGATAATCGAAACTGAGACCGCTCTAATGACTGTAGTCATAAATATTATATAAGCAATGATGTAATGAATTCACTTACTGTGGATATTATCAGAAATTACTGGACTAGCGGAGTGAGGTTTGCCTGGAGATCGGGTGAATGTAGTGTTGTTGGGCATCTGAGAGGCGTGCTTGTTGTTTTTCCTTTTATAGTTGTAGCACGCATGCAGATAACGAGAATGCTTTAAGTGAAGGAAATATTGACTTCTGCTTCTGCTTCTCCTCGACATTCACCGACTGTAAACTGTGGTGGAAAGTCCTGGTTATTCGACCACTTCTGGTTTTTGGTCTTGTTTCAGGACTTGAGTTAAACTTCTGTTTTTTTTTTTTTTACCTGTCAGACAAAGGCACTCCCACTTTGCAGGGAACATTGATGCTTTTCACACTGGTTGGGTGTCCAGAGGGGAACCTGTTTCTCTGATGACCGTTGATAGGTTTAGAGGGTTGTTAGGTTGATAGGTTTAGGGGGTTGATAGGTTTAGAGGGTTGATAGATTGATAGGTTTAGAAGGTTGATAGGTTTAGAGGGTTGATAGATTGATAGGTTTAGAGGGTTGTTAGATTGATAGGTTTAGAGGGTTGATAGGCTGATAGGTTTAGAGGGTTGATAGGTTGATAGGTTTAGACGGTTGATAGGTTGATAGGTTTAGAGGGTTGATAGGTTCAGAGGGTTGATAGGCTGATAGGTTTAGACGGTTGATAGGTTTATAGGTTTAGAGAGTTTATAGGTTGATAGGTTTAGAGGGTTGAAAGGTTGATGTTTTTCACACTGGTTAGGGTTCCGGAGGGGAACCTGTTTCTCTGATGACCGTTGATAGGTTTAGAGGGTTAAAAGGTTGATAGGTTTAGAGGGTTTATAGGTTAGTGGGTTTTTGGAGAGTTGATATGTTGATAGGTTGACAGGTTTAGAGGGTTAATAGGCTGATAGGTTAATGGGTTTAGAAGGTTGATAGGTTTAGAGGGTTGATAGGTTTAGAGGGTTGATAGGTTGAGAAAGGTTGGTAGGCTTAGATAGGTTCTGATCTGTATGAGCCTTTGTCCTGTTGTTTTACAGTCTTTGGTTAAGTACTTCCGCATCCCAAAGTAAGGTTACATTCTGAACCGCTGCACCCCACTGATAAGAATGTCTTTCATATATTACAAAGAGAGGGTGGGGTTGTTTGGGGTGGGGGGGGGGGATAATAGTTTTCACTTCTATACTGGTAAATTGATATCTCAACAACAACAACAACAACAACAAAAATATGTATACTTAGGTGTCTTTATGTTAGAGAGAGAGAGAGAGAGAGAGAGAGAGAGAGAGGGAGGGAGGGAGGGAGAGAGAGAGAGAGTATAAAGAAAATATAAGTTAAAATGAAAGATAGAGAAAAGAGTAAAACTAATAATAGGGATGGAAAAAAATGGATACAGAGTGACAGGCCAAAGAGCGATCAAGAGAGAGCTCGTTAAATAGGTTGACCAGGATGATTAAAACGGAAGCACACGCAAAACACAGGGCCTGACAAACAGCCAGTGAACAAAGAAGAAGCGGACGATTAGGAGAAGGGCAACACATTAAACAGGGGCAAGTAAAACAGAAATAAACATCTAAATTGCCTTTCTCCCACCATTCCATTGCTGTTTATCGTGTGCATCATTGTGTCCCATCGCACTTTGAATCAAAGCAGTAAAGACAAAAACGAGACTGTCAAACTTTTCTTCTTCTTCTTCTTCTTCTTCTTCTTCTTCTTCTTCTTCTTCTTCTTCTTCTTCTTCTTCT
>CAJHNH020001968.1:315146-325146 GCA_905116865.2 Candidula unifasciata | reverse complement strand
GGTCACAGAGAGATCCGGACTGCACGACAGCATTCATCAAGGCAAAGGACCATCTGATAGAGGGATCGAAGAAGATGAAGAAGAAAAAGAAGGGTCACCGTATGCTCAGATGACAGCTTAGCGCAGAGAGAGAGAGAGAGAGAGAGAGAGAGAGAGAGAGGAGAGAGAGAGAGAGAGAGAGAGAGAGAGAGAGAGAGAGAGATGGGTGGAACTGAGACAGAGGGGATGCAGAAGATCGTGAGATGCGAAGAAGCAGGGAACTTGATAATGGTGATGTGAAGCTGTTGAGGTAGTGAGAGTCTGGCCATACCTTTATACAAAAGAACAGACAAGTCCTTTTATGGTTGTGTCGCGCGTGACAGACTGCTTCATGTAGAAGGGAGTAGCAATTTAAGTGTCTGCAATTTCCCCCCATCCTTCCCCCAACCCAACTCCTCCTTCTCCTCCTCCTTCTTCTTCTCCTCACACAAATATTTTCTTCACATGGCTTTCCCCATTACTCTGAGACACTGGAGCGTAGTCACTTCAAGGGCCTCTTCCACTCCACCCCCTTTTCCACCCGGCGGAGGAAAGGGGGGGAAGCTGATATCTCCACGCCTCGCTCCCCCCCCCCCCCACCCCCCTCCTTACATTCTTTTCTGTGTCGGCGCCATTGCTGTGGTGTGTGTTTCTGAACCTTTTTGCCAGATTTCCACGAAACAGACAACCATCAATATAAGCTTCCTGCAACGGTTGTCTGTACTGTGTGAGTCACTGGCGGCGTAATATAGTAACGTGAATTATTGCCGCCCGGTCTGGGATTGGATGAATCATTCAAAGCAGAAATAGATACTCTTTGTAGAATCATACTCCGGATACTTATCTAAGTCCGCAGACTCCCCGGTGCCAGAATCCGCCGAATCTTTTTTAAAGAAATGGTTGAATTTTGTATTTGATTTGTGTATTATCTACGTGCCGAATCGATTCATGTTTTTGCTTTCCAAAGCAACTCCTTGGGTTAATTTGCCTGAAGTTCAACGGAAGTTCCTTTATTTAATATGCTTACTCTATCAATTAGAGGATTGAAACCATCTTTTTTTAAATATTTACTGGACATGTATAAATGTTGCTCACCTGGTCTTCTGAATCATCTACTAGTCCTGCTTCCTTCAGAGTATTGAGAACATCGGTCCGATCCATTGGTTTTTCTTTGCCTAGCGTGGCCCTGCCAACAAGACAAGACGGTCTGGTCGTTCAAGTCCTATTGCCTGTGTCCTGACACAGATATGAAACTTATTCTTGTCAGCGAAGATTTATTTCAGAGACTTGTACTACTGTCTTCGAATCCATCCTGTCTTCATAAGCAGGTCCGTGGAATAAGTTGGAAAGGACACATGGGGAAAGATTTATATCTTTAGCCGGATCATTGCTTTAGTTACTACCATCAACTCCTTAGTCAGACTACTTGTAGTCAAGGTAAACGCAGTGCTATCTTCCGTTTACAGTAAAGGAAACAAACTATGTACTGGTCGTCTAATACCTTGTCTATGATCTTCAATCAGTAGCTGGCATTTAATTTACTTGTTTCTCCTCAGATACTGACGAACAACGAAGACATGACTCTTGATGTACAGCCTTTTTTGCCGGAACAGAATAGTGATACAGTCGAATGCTTTCCGTGACGAGATATGCTTGACGTGTCCAGCAAGAGATGATCGATGCCCTTGCCTCCTCCTCACAAGACATCTAAACCTCATCACGTGACAGCGGCTGAAGATATCGCCTGTCAGCTTTGTCATCATCATCGCTGCGTCTTCCCATAAGCTCATCATCTCATCATAGAAATGGAGCTGAGTGTGAAAACGTATATTTACCTACACAACATCCTAGTCTTTCTGGCAAGTTATCTTGGACGGACCTTACCTTTAAACTTAGATGGGTCTCCTGGATCCTACGTCTTGTACCCTGCCTGGGAACCATGTCTAAACGGGTCATTCGCCTTCGAGTTTAAGACTGAAGAGCAACATTCGCTGTTGTTGTACCTCAACCGGGGACAGTACTTTTTCTTTGAAGTGAGGCTGTTCAAAGGAAGGATCGGGCTTCGTGTCAACATGGGAGAAGGAACCATGTTTATTCGAGCAGGTAGGTCCCAATTAAACTGTTTCAATATGCCTGTTACTAGCAACCTGTTGCTTCATTGCTCCACCCACAATGTCTGATGAAGTTCTCTCGATAGTTTTGGAACGTCATCTAAAGCCAGTGTTTTAAACTCCGGGAGCTGCTATTTTCCCTTGGAGGTGCTGGGGGGCGGTAGAGAGTTGAGATAAAGTTGGGGTTATATGGGATTGTCTGTCTGTCTGTCTGTCTGTCTGTCTGTCTGTCTGTCTGTCTGTCTGTCTGTCTGTCTGTCTGTCTGTCTGTCTGTCTGTCTGTCTGTCTGTCTGTCTGTCTGTCTGTCTGTCTGTCTGTCTGTCTGTCTGTCTGTCTGTCTGTCTGTCTGTATGTATGTCTGTCTGTATGTATGTATGTATGTATGTATGTATGTATGTATGTATGTATGTATGTATGTATGTATGTATGTATGTATGTATGTATGTATGTATGTATGTATGTATGTATGTATGTATGTATGTATGTATGTATGTATGTATGTGTGTGTGTGTGTGTGTGTGTGTGTGTGTGTGTATTATGTATGCATCTATGTATACGGAGATCGAGGGGAAGAGAGAGTACAGTTTGTGACGCATCTTGTTTACGTAAATGGAGCTTCAAACATGTGATGGCAGACTCACATCTGTATAGATCATTCTAGGCTCACTTTGTGATGTCATCATCAACATCAAGTCAACTGCCTTTACTTCACAGGCCATTGCAAATTATTCTACGCAGATCAAAGCAATTTGCCGCTGGAAGTTAATTTGAGCAACTGCGCAATTGTAAATTATAGAATCATATGGCGTGAGAAATATGTGACCACATGCAAAAATCCGTATTGACCTTTTAGGAGTTTTCGAGATATTTGGTTTCAGGACACGATTTTTGGAACGGACTGAAGCAAAAAGATGCTCGGCATTTTCTGTCCAGGCTTAACAACTGTTACATTTTTGGAAAACTGTCCCAGCAAGGATCTTAGATTCCGTTGTATCCCACACACTAAAGGTTGTAATCTAAATTTTTGTTTTTCAGGAAATGTAATTGTTAGGGGGGCGCAATCATTGTGAAGAAAATTGTAAGGCAACAGAAATCTGGAGACAATGTGTGTGGTGAGATGTTGGGACAATTTGTGTTTGATGTGTGGAAATAATTTGTGTGGTGAGCTGTAGGGACAAAGTGTGTTTGATGTGGAAAATAATTTGTATGGTGAATTATTTGATGTATAGGTGAGATGACATATGTTAAATATTGTTCTTTGGTTGACACAGAAATTTGACATAATGACACTATGCTGAGACCGTTTTGTTTCTTTTAGAACTGGTCGTCTCCTTCTTTTTTCTTCTTGGCGTTCACCAGCTGTAAAATCTGGCGGAAAGTTTTGGTTGTTCATCCACTTCTGGACTCAAAGCATTTGGGATGAATCACACCAATTGGGAGGCTGTCTCTCAAGACCGAAATGCATGGCGTGCAACTCTACACAAGGGCGCGGCTACATGTGAAACAAACAGAACAGCAAGACTGATTTTAAAAAAAGAATGGACAGAAAGGCGACTGCAGGAGACCTCCTCCCTGGCACAACGCCCATTCCCTGTCCTCACTGTCCAAGAACTTTTCAGGCCCGCATCGGCCTCATCAGTCATCTTTGTACTCATACTTGAGGAAAAAAAGTGGTCATCATCATCTTGATGGACAACACACACACTCACACACATTACCGCTATGCTTTCAATGCCAAACATGGATACTCTCTTCAAAAGACAAAAGGAAAATAGTCACGAAGGAAATGAAATGTTTACGTACTATGCTAGGTGTAACAAGGAAAAGATCGACTTAGGGACGATGATATCAGAAGCAGAGGTAGACAACAAATCAAATGGTTTGGCCATGTAACAAGTTTGTCATCAGTCAGGGAACCACAGAGAGCAATGGCATACAGCCGTAACAAAACCAGAGGGCGACCACGCAGAACATGGACCGCAGAAATATCCGACACTTGAAAAGTACTTTATACGAAGCCAACAGAAAGGCCCGTTGCAGAGATCTCTTCTTGCCGTTTGGTGTAAGTGGTTTCGGCATGACGTCCGCCTCGAGTGCTAGAGGTCCCAGGTTAAGGCCCCGGTGAAGGATGGGATTTTTTCAAGTGGATTTTTAGCGATTTCCCATGGTCTCTGGGTAGTAAAATCGTACGCCCGTGTGTATTGCTGCACATGTTTAAAAAATATCTTTGCAGTTGGAAATAAAAAATAGTAGCCTAACGGCGCTGCTCGGACAAAATTTGAAGTTAAAAATTCACGCAAAGTATTTCATGATCCACGCCGGTGCTACGGAGTTCGTGCACTGCTCTGAGATTCTTCGGACTCAGGCTTGGAAGTAGAGCGGAACTATTATGGGTTACTACCCTTGTGTCATGATGTTGATCTGTTGTTCAAACCTTTAACCTTCTTGCTCTGACATCACAAGGCAATCCGGTAGTAGAGAACAGCAGAAGAAGATTTATATATATATATATATATATATATATATATATATATATATATATATATATATATATATATATATATATATATATATATATATGCCCGCTAGCTCAGGTGGTTCACGCCTGGGGTAGACAGACAAGCCACATTTCTCCCAAGTTTACTATATCTATCATGGAATCAAAGCCGAAGGGTTGGGATATCCATAGTACCGAGCAAAAGGGTTAACAACTCATAGTTTCTGGATATTATATACACACACATATGTACACACACACACACACACCCACCCCCACCATTGAGCCCGCCCGCACGCACGCACGCACATACGCACACACACACACATACACACACACAGACTCACTCTCTCTCTCTCTCTCTCTCTCTCTCTCTCTCTCTCTCTCTCTCTCTCTCTCTCTCTCTCTCTCTCTCTAAATCTAATATTATGTCTGAATCCTTAATTAATTATTAATTTTCTTGAGGTGCCCATGGAGCACTGGGAAGTGGGAGCGGAGTCACTAGGGCTCATGGAGCACTGGGAAGTGGGAGCAGAGTCACTGGGGCTCAATGGAGCACTTGGAAGTGGGAGCGGAGTCACTGGGGCTCAATGGAGCACTGGGAAGTGGGAGCGGAGTCACTAGGGCTCATGAGCACTTGGAAGTGGGAGCGGAGTCACTAGGGCTCATGGAGCACTTGGAAGTGGGAGCGGAGTCACTAGGGCTCATGGAGCACTTGGAAGTGGGAGCGGAGTCACTAGGGCTCAATGGAGCACCTTTTGTGAACTTCTAATCAATACATTACTAAGATACAACAAACAAACAAAAACAGTTAAAGACATTCACCAGACTCACTACAAATGCTGATCTTTCCATAGGTGAATCCTTGAATGACGGCAAGTGGCATACAGTAGAGGTGCGACAGGACGGGGGTGTCACCTACCTCAAAGTTGATGGTGTGGAGTACAGCAAGCAGTACCCCGGGGTTCTCCAGAACTACGCACCTCTCTCCAGCAACGACACGTTCCTCTTCATCGGAGGCCTTCCCATGGAGTACGAAAGTAAGAAGTTCAAATCCCTAGCTCTGCCGTCTGTGATATTTGAGCCCAGGTTCCGAGGCTCTATAAGGAACTTTTTTTACAGAAATTGCGGCGGAGAGCCCACCCGACCCACCCCGTTGGAATCCAGCGGCATCTTATCAAAGGATATAGATTTGTGTGAAAGGGGAAATCCGTGTTTAAACGGTGGTCGCTGTTTGACTACAGACAATGGACTATTCTGTGACTGTACCGACACTGAATACAAGGGGGACCGCTGCGATCTCCGTGAGTATACAATTCTTTGGGTCTTGGCCTTCAGTATGTGACTTTTGCTGTTGTATTCCATTGACTTCTTCTGTCTCTGTTCCTTTATTTTTCATTATAACGAGCATCAAGTAAAAATTTATTATAATCTTTCTGATAGCTTTTATAATTTCTGCCTCCTTCTGCTTTTCGTCGTCTTATTATTATTATTTTTACAATTATTATTATTATTATTGTTATTCTTTTTCTTCTTCTTTTTCTTTTTCTGCTGCTGCTTCCATGATAATTATGATAAGTAACGTCTAAGTAACGTCTAAGTAACGTCTAAGTAACGTCTAACGTAACGTTTAAGTAACGTCTAAGTAACGTCTAAGTAACGTCTAACGTAACGTTTAAGTAACGTCTAAGTAACGTCTAAGTAACGTCTAACGTAACGTTTAAGTAACGTATAAGAAGAAGAAGAAGAAGAAGAAGAAGAAGAAGAAGAAGAAGAAGAAGAAGAAGAAGAAGAAGAAGAAGAAGAAGAAGAAGAAGAAGAAGAAGAAGAAGAAGAAGAAGAAGAAGAAGAAGAAGAAGAAGAAGAAGAAGAAGAAGAAAAGAAGAAGAAGAAGAAGAAGAAGAAGAAGAAGAAGAAGAAGAAGAAGAAGAAGAAAAAGAAGAAGAAGAAGAAGAAGAAGAAGAAGAAGAAGAAGAAGAAGAAGAAGAAGAAGAAGTGAAGAGAACGACAGCGATGAGGAAGAGAAAGAGATTGAGCAATATGAGAAACACAATAATGCTGATATGCTATTAATGACGTTTACGATTGTAGTGATTCATTCATTTATCATTCATTCATTCATTCATTCATTTATTATTTCATTCATATATTTATTCATTTATTATTTCAATCATTCATTTATCATTCATTCATTCATTCATTTATTGTTTCATTCATTCATTTATTCATTCATTGTCCTACTGTCACAAAGAGCTGGTAGTCTAGCTCTCTTGTCCGATATTTCCTGTGGAGTCACTTCAAAATCATGGATGGAATCCAATACAGTAGCTTTGACCTCTCTCATCAACGTTCGCCTCCGTGTTTCTCTTGGACAGTTATTCTGATTAAAGACCCCAGAAAAATGAAAATAAATCAATAAAGTTACTCCAGGGAGCAATAAAGAACACACAAGCAGCAGATAGTCAAAATGTCTGATGATTGATGTCGTCATCAAAATAATTCTATGCAACCATTGAGTTACTGAATATTGTATCGATTGCCTATTCGGCCTTTCCCTTTCAAAGCGTGATTACAAATTTATTGTGTTTCCTGTTGTTGCCTATTCGAGCTGTGTCATTGTATCTTTTCCAGTTGTTTAATGTGCGCTTGGCATTTCTTTCTAAATACTTTGATCCATATCGACCTAGTCAACAACTGGTCCCAGGAAAAGTTGAAGGAAGCAAAGGTGGCTTACATAATGTTTTAACACAATACCCATCAACGTTGATTTGTCTGCCTGGTGGCAACCCACTTAAGGCTGCCTAAATGTATAGCAAGGTTTCTTTATTTTTGTTATTGTTGTTGCGCACATACTTAATTGCTGAACAGTATCCTCTGCTGAATGCATTACATTAGGGCCGTTCAACTAAGTTAACTCAGGGAATTCCCTATCAAATCTCGCAGCCGCCGAGATGGGGGGAAAAAGCTGTAAAGGACCTTTAATACAACATTTACCACTTTCATGATTTCTTCGTGCGTCCGACGTCTCCTAAACACCTTTTACCCGTCCTATTCTATTTTCATCTGGAGTTTTCTTCTTCCGCCAATGGGGATTAAATATCTTTAGAATAGGGGTTTCCTACTTTAGTTATGATTCCATCTTTGGCCCATTATATCCTGGAGGAGAGCCAATTGGTGGTTTCCTTTTGTATGTCCACTGGCGTGTCCAGGAGAGTGAAGATGTTCATCTCTTGCATGTGTTTTGACGGCATGAGCTAACAATTTATGCTAGAAATATCGAATCCCAACTATCTGGGACACAGAGTGGGAGTCAGGTATTTATTTATTGCTGAATGGCGTCTATGAAAACCATCTCACTGACCCAATGATCAACTCTAGCTCCATTCCATTGCTGAATGTCCTGGCACCGACCTGCGATGATGTTGTTCATCAGTTTTCGGGATTTGTCTCTTTCTATATATCTTCTCATTTCTAAAACATTTGTTGATCTTATTATGATAGTAACTAGAAATCGCCCTGGGGATGCGATCAATTCTTTTCACTCTCGCTATGAAGGTCGCAGCCCCGTTTCCGAACCGCTTTCGCTGTTTACGCATGCCATTTGCCTATTGCGTGATCCCTGAGGTTCGCTGCTGTAGCCTCAAAATGCTGGTTAGTTTTACGATAGTCTCCCCAGAGAAAGTAGGTCACGTTCTATTGATAACTTTGCTGGATGTTACGGGTATGCGCTGTGTTGTTTGCTTTCTAGGATGCCTTGTATTTACGTTTTTATTCCAAGAAAGAGAATGCCTGTGACATATGTTTCATCACTCTCTGAAAGAGTTTTGTATTAGACCCGGTTTGTCGATTTTTTTAAGAGTTTTAAAAGCGCTGGTATATATAAAACACGTTATATCAACTGATTGGGGGGGGGGGAAACACCCCGTCACCTTGTGCCAAGTAAACGTGGCTCAAGGTCGACCAATCAGAAGTGATCTAGGCTAAAGGTCGACTAATCCTAAGTGAGCTAGTGTGTAACAGTATGTAAATATACCCCGTGTGGGTTCCGGGGCCCCATTGTGGGGAAAACAAGAATAGACCCACTGCCTCCCCAAAAGCATGTCGTAAGAGTCGACTAATTGGGGAACTTCCTTTGAAGTCGGAGTGCATCTGCCGGAGAGGCAAGGAACCAACAGTCTGTATTCAAGAGAATGAGATCTGTAAAACTGATGCACACGCAACACTCAGGTTCTGGAGCAGGACTGCAGTTCAGTAGTGGACGAGCAACCAGAACCTTCCGCCAGAGTTTACAGCTGGTGAACGCGAAGAAGAAGAAGAAGAAGTATGTAAATAGGCAGAGCAAAGTTATTTTTACCAAAATTTATGTTTACCAAAATGTATGTCCTATGTGACACTCATGACGGACAGACAATAAATATTTCCGGCCATATAGATAACATCAGGTCAATTGGATCCCTTCACATCAAGGCCTCCATATCAATGACCCTTGACCACTAGATCAGTCAAGACTTAAGGTTAAGGTTAGTTGCGTATCCTTTACAGGACTTTACAGAACCAACATCAACAGCCCCTGGCAAGACTAGCAATAGTTAAACACACACAACCAAAACATTGTTTCTCCCTTATGTTTTCAAACAAAGAAGACACACAGCCAGTCTTAGATTTTTTAGATGTTTGGAAGTTACCGCTATAAACCGGTTTAGTTTAGAATGTGTGTTTCAGTTGGAAGGATTTATTGACTTGCTTCATTTTAATAAACTGTTACTGCAGTATGCACCTGACGAGATACAGCGAAATATGCCAGGCAGTAACTTAAGCAATCTATTGCTTATGTCTTCTTTCCTCAGAAACACCCAGCAGCAAATTGGTTGTTGTTAGTCAGAAATTAATAAAACGAAAAAAAAAATTTTTTCTTGCATGTTCAAACGTACACGTAAAGACAGATAAAAACGCCTTTGTGCGTTCAACAGCCTTTTGTTTTGTTTCATTTCCTTTGAGAGACAATTTTGATCCACCAGGAAGATATTTTTGATATCATAAACGAATCTGCTCTCTCGGAAGTGAACTTTTGACCTCTCCAAGGAGATATATTCTGTTTCGTGATGATTATTTCTTGGTGTAGATTACACAATACAGGAAACAAAGATGTATGGGCAATTATGTTTGATCAAACAGATGTAATTGTTATTATTTGATTAATTACACTGCTGCATATGACAATATGAATTATTGTAGTAAGCCAGAAGGCAGAAAAGAAAAAGGATGTGATCTGATGGATGGAACGAGGAAGACACATACACACACACACACATACACACACACAAACAATGAAATAGTAGTACACATACCTGTGTTAGTCAGATTAAATGTTGC
>CAJHNH020001968.1:275000-288720 GCA_905116865.2 Candidula unifasciata | reverse complement strand
TACCTGGGAGAAGATGTTAGGATAGGCCCCTCAGGGCAGTGCTGTACCTGGGAGAACATGTTAGGATAGGCCCCTCAGGGCAGGGCAGTGCTGTTCCTGGGAGAAGATGTTAGGATAGGCCCCTCAGGGCAGTGCTGTTCCTGGGAGAAGATGTTAGGATGTTAGGATAGGCCCCTCAGGGCAGTGCTGTACCTGGGAGAAGATGTTAGGATGTTAGGATAGGTCCCTCAGGGCAGTGCTGTACCTGGGAGAAGATGTTAGGATGTTAGGATAGGTCCCTCGGGGCAGTGCTGTACCTGGGAGAAGATGTTAGGACAGGCCCCTGCACATGGGGCCTAGGTCACCTAAGTAGGAGATGAGAGTAATCCCTGGGCGTCCTACACATTTTATGCTCGTTTCACCTAACTTTTGATCCTGGCCACGCCTCTGACCTGTTTATGTATCTGTTACATGACGTAACAGAACCAACCCTAGCATTTGTGTGACTATTTTTGATTTTATTGGGCACTCGTGCGTTGAGTAGTCTGTCATTTTCTTCTCTATGATCGGCCTCCACACATTTCTTGAACTGAATGCAATGTTGTCTGCTGTCAAATGCGTGAATATGGAATCGACTCGAGTATTTCGGAACTGCAAAGCGCCTTCGCAACCCTTAAGCCACAGACGAATATGGAATATGGGTCAACTGCGTGGTGTTGAGCATCTAGTACTACATTAAAGGAGTTGGACAAAGTGCAAAAGCAAGCGCTCAGAGTCATCACAGGAGGGCTGAAATCAACCCCCATATTAGAGATGGAGAAAGCTGGGAAAACACAGGCACTGAGAGAACGCAGAGATACAAAGTTGCAAATACAAGCTGAAAAGTTCCTCAGTATGCCAGATCACCCCATGAAAAATAGATTTCAGAACCTAGCCTTGGGACGGTTAAAAAGAAGCAGCTTTATACATCAAGCAAAAAGAATATGTAGACAAACTGCTGACCTTCCAGAAATTGGTTGTCCACTTAACAGTATTCCATAACAAACCCCATGGAGAGAGAAATGCAAACTAACAGTACAAATCCAGACAAATGTGAAAGGAATATTTGACAAGAAAGAACAAGATAGTGCACAACGCAGAATGGCCACCCTCAGTTATATTGATGAAGAATACCCACAAGAACAATTGGTCAGCGTCTATACAAATGGGTCCGCAGAAAGTGCAGTTAGAAATGGTGGTACTGGAGTGTACATAGAATTCCCAGATGGTACTAGGGATAAGTCCTGCGTACCAACCGGAAAGTACTGCCATAACGATGATGCAGAAACTCAGGCTATCAAGATAGCAACAGAGAAACTGCTAAATACCAATCTTGGCTCCCAGTATGTGGTAATGCTGACAGATGCAAAATCAGTACTTGAAGCACTCCAGTCTAGGAAACTACCAGAATTGCAAACACTGGTGACACAACATAGCCTTCAGCAAAGAGTTGTAATGCAGTGGATACCGTCACATTGTGGAGTGCCTGGAAATGAGAAAGCTGATCAACTGGCAGGGGAAGGTGCGACAAAAGAGCAGCCAGATGTACCAGTCACATACCACCAAAAGAAAGGAATCATTAAATCAATCAGGAAATCACCAGCCCCAGCACAAGACGACTATTTTATTTTGGACAGATCAGAACAAGTCATTATCCTCCGCATCAGAACAGGGCACAACCGATTACGTAACCACATGTACACGCAATTCCAGATTCGCGTATCAGCCATGTGCACCTGTGTAAAGGTGCCCCAGACAGCAGAGCTTGTACTCCAGGACTGCACCGAATTTGACACATTAAGGCAAACCTTTTGGCCAGAAAGAACAACAGTGGAACGTAAACTCTATGGGCCACTGAATGAATTAACAATAACAGTGAAATTTATACAAGAGACAAAATTGCTGATATAGACAACTTTTTTCAGGCGAACGAAAAAAGAAGAAGAAGAAGGAATCGACTCGAGTATTTCGGAACTGCAAAGCGCCTTCGCAACACTTAAGCCACAGACGCCGACATTTCCTTTGTACAAAAAAGTGATCACACACATAAATAAGCGCACGCCACAAAGGAAGGAACGAACGAACGAACTTTATTTTCACCGGGCTAGAAAGTAGGCGCGCAGGCCTGTCTTACACTATGTACTTTTTTTTTAAACGCGTTTTTCATACGGCAATTTTATTCTACATGTCAAGCAGTCTTATGTTCATTATTTTTTTTTTTTTTTTTTTTTATGAAAGTAAAGTAAAAATACAAAAGAGAAATGGAAATAGAAAAAGATGGGGACTAATAAAGGGAGAGAGAGAGAGAGAAAACCATTCTATTTAGTTTCAGTCTGAAGCATAAATGTTGCATTAGCGACGTAATTCTCAAGATTAGTGTGTTTTTGGCAGCCCGCGAAAAGAATAAGCCTCTAACAGTTGAAGTAAGTTGTCTTCCACAAGTAACCATTACTTGGCAACGAAATGTTACTAGTTCCTGTACTCGCAGTCTCGTAATTGCCAGGAAAGCGTTGTTGGCGAGTGAACGTAGTCAGAAAATGAGTTAGACTAAGTAATTTATTGTATGTGCTATCTTGTTTGGCATCAGTGGAGATGAAATAGGCTGCTTCTAGTGGACCAAACAAAATTAGTAGTTTAAATAGTACTAGTTTTGTTTTATTTTTGTAAATACTGAAATTGACTGCGACTAAAAAAAATAGTTTTGTCTTATTTTTGTAATGACTAAATTAATGTCTAAAAAACTACCTCAGTTTGTTTTTCTTCTTACTGAAAGCCTATGTTCTTAGAAAGCAACCGTTCTCATAACAAGCCCATAACCGTTTTCCCTCTCTAAGTAAATATATCTAAGTACTCAAGTATCCAGAGGCTATGGATTTAATTTTAATATATCAAACTTTAACAAGAAATTATAGATTTCAACAAGGTATTACATTGTTTAATAAAAGACTTCAGATTTCAATATAAGATGATAGATCTCAACCAGTCACTACAGATGTAAAGAAGTGATCGCAGATTTCAATATAAGATGATAGATCTCAACCAGTCACTACAGATGTAAAGAAGTGATCGCAGATTTCATTATAAGATGATAGATCTCAACCAGTCACTACAGATGTAAAGAAGTGATCGCAGATTTCAATATAAGATGATAGATCTCAACCAGTCACTACAGATGTAAAGAAGTGATCGCAGATTTCAATATAAGATGATAGATCTCAACCAGTCACTACAGATGTAAAGAAGTGATTGCAGATTTAAAGGGTAGGTTACATATGTCAGCACAAGATAATATATTCACGCAATAAACTACAACAGGCTTTCAGTACATGTTTCTGTTATTGTATTGATACTGCTACAAGTCTCGACAGCTGAAATATTTTACACAGATCAAGCGCCACGACGGATTGGACAAAAGTATAGCAGAAGGCATGGTACCAGGAAGGAGGGGCAGAGGCCGACCGACACGAAGATGGGCACATGATATAAGTGACTCCTTGAGAAAGTTCATGAGGCGGGAGAACTGGCAAGAGACCGAGTTTCTTACAGGCAGACTGTGATGAGAGCGACGTTCTGCAAAGGACCTGCTACATGATGATGATGACTGCTACAAGAGCTACATATTTCTTACAATTATCCACACACTTTCAGTTGAACTTCTACGCCCGACTGAACCACTCGAAACAAATACATCAGTTGTCGACCGTGAGACAAATACATCAGTTGTCGACCGTGAGACAAATACATCAGTTGTCGACCGTGAGACAAATACATCAGTTGTCGACCGTGAGACAAATACATCAGTTGTCGACCGTGAGACAAATACATCAGTTGTCGACCGTGAGACAAATACATCAGTTGTCGACCGTGAGACAAATACATCAGTTGTCGACCGTGAGACAAATACATCAGTTGTCGACCGTGAGACAAATACATCAGTTGTCGACCGTGAGACAAATACATCAGTTGTCGACCGTGAGACAAATACATCAGTTGTCGACCGTGAGACAAATAAAGGTCACAGGGAAACGTTGACCGAACATTAAATGCATTTATAAACATGTGTCATCAAAAATTACGCAACATACAGTGGGAGTGGTTCAAGAGGAGTACAGACAAAAGACAACTGTTTGGGCAGCGATTAGTATCAACACTATGCAGATGAGGATCACCCAGGAGATGACTCGGAAACCCCGTTCAGTCGTCAGGCCATACTTGAGGCCCGGTTATATTTAGGGCCGCCGGCGAAAGCCAGCGTGGGGCTTCATAATAGGACGAATATTGCATCCCACATGGGGACGGCTCACGGAAATGCGAAGTAGTTGGACTGGGGAAAACGAGGATGTATAAGAGAAAACCGTAGGAGAATGTTGGTGGAAGAAACCCGTAGGAGAATGTTGGTGAGAGACACCCTGAGGAGAATTTTAGTGAGGGAAACCCGTGGGAGAATGTTGGTGAGAGAAACCCGTAGGAGAATGTTGGTGGAAGAAACCCGTAGGAGAATGTTTGTGAGAGAAACCCTGAGGATAATTTTAGTGAGGGAAACCCGTGGGAGAATGTTGGTGAGAGAAACCCGAAGGAGAATGTTGGTGGAAGAAACCCGTAGGAGAATGTTGGTGAGAGAAACCCGAAGGAGAATGTTGGTGAGAGACACCCTGAGGAGAATTTTAGTGAGGGAAACCCGTGGGAGAATGTTGGTGAGAGAAACCCGTAGGAGAATGTTGGTGGAAGAAACCCGTAGGAGAATGTTTGTGAGAGAAACCCTGAGGAGAATTTTAGTGAGGGAAACCCGTGGGAGAATGTTGGTGAGAGAAACCCGAAGGAGAATGTTGGTGGAAGAAACCCGTAGGAGAATGTTGGTGAGAGAAACCCGAAGGAGAATGTTGGTGGAAGAAACCCGTAGGAGAATTTTGGTGAGAGAAACCCGAAGGAGAATGTTGGTGGAAGAAACCCGTAGGAGAATGTTGGTGAGATAAACCCGAAGGAGAATGTTGGTGGAAGAAACCCGAAGGAGAATGTTGGTGAGAGACACCCGAAGGAGAATGTTGGTGGAAGAAACCCGTAGGAGAATGTTGGTGAGATAAACCATAAGTGCTGGAGAGGATTTCATCCATAACAAGGTCATTGGTCGTTGCACAGAGTATAACGTAATAGAGAAATAAACTGGACCCTATGCGACAATAAGGGAACATTAGAACAATGAATGAATGAACGAATGAATGAATCAATGAATCAATGAATGAATGAATGAATCAATGAATGAATGAATGAACTGAAACGCCTACGTTTAAGACAAATACCACCGCTTGAGTGGAGCTGTAAGTGCGGGCTCATTCATCCACTTGGTAAAAGCTTCCGGTCGATACCAAGGCTGTTCTATCAGTCGAGGGCAATCAATGACAACATCACAGACGACGCTTCAAGGTTTGTGTGGGAGTTGCCGTAGACTTGACTTGAGACATTATTGACGCATGTAGGTACAAATGCGCAGCGGAAAAAAATATGTGCCTTATTATCTTAGGCGACGTAGAAGATGGCTGATCATGCACCGGTAAATTCTATATGTATTGTTCCTATATCCCAGCCGCGGACCATGCACAGGTAAATTCTATATGTATTGTTCCTATATCCCAGCTGCGGACCATGTGCCTTGCGTTGGTTTCGACAGTGGTATCAAGAATGCCAACCGTGCACAAAGCAATGGCAAACTACTGGACGTAATTTTGTCTACAAAAACCACACAACAGCCAGGGGCTGTTTGGGTTGGTTCTGCAACGTCCTGTAAAGGATACGCAACTAACCTATTGTTCCTATAAATGTGTGTATAATGCTCGTTGATAGCTTGAAATTACGATAACTATTGGAGCCGTATTTCGGATATCAAGCTAGATACTGAAACAAAACACTCCCCCCCCCCCCTCCACCCCCCCCCCCACCCCCCGCACTTCAAAATAAAAAACAGATGGATGTCACGATTTTAAAAAAAAAAGTACGCTGCTAGTATTGGTGGAGGATGGGAAACCCATATTGAATGAGTTAATGGTGCCATACAGGAATGCTTGTGGTCTTCCTATAAAAAAAACACTCGTCCAGTTACGCTGGAAAAAGCAGCACTCGTATTACTCAATGAAAGCAGCTTCAAGCCAGAAGTGGCTTCACTGGCAAGTGCTCGCTCAGTACTGCAAGCAATACAAAGCAATAAGAAACTTCAGTTCAACAAGTATGGATCTCTGCTGTATCAGATGCTTACCAAGCAGACTGTTCTCCGGTGAATTGCAGCTACTGCAACATTACAGGAATTAAAAAAAACAGATAACTTAGCAACAACAATTGTAAGCATTAAAGAACAACTAGATACAAGATGCAATTATTAAGAAAATAAAACTCAGAATTAGGCAGTGAGCAGAAACTATTGGAACACGTTCCAGCAAGGACGCAACTCTAAACACAGACCATTCCTTTTAGACGGCGATCTGGACACAGTAAAATCCGCAAGTTCCAGAACTTTAGCGTTGCGTGCACATCCGTTTTGAAGATCATATTTATTTGTATGCAAACTGTTAGTTCCAAGCCCCTCAGGCAGATGCACTCAGATTTCAAAGCAAGCCACGAGCTGCTCGACTCGCAACAAGCTTGTTGTGGGGACAGTGGGTCTCTTCTCGTTTCCACCCCTCCCCCCCCCCCCCATATTGGGGCCCGGTAACCTAACAACCGCTTTGGACTAAAATAGTTATTAAGCATGGCGCAGGAGGCTACTAATGAGAGATGTTTCATTTGGGGTCTATGTGCATTTGCCTTAGAGACAAGAAACTAAAAGTCTGCATGCAAGTTATTAAATTCTTTAAAATAAAACCTGTAAAACGGATTTACAAACAAAACTCAAGTTCTAGATCAAGGCTAAAGTCAAAAAGCGGGCTAACAATCATAACTTTCAGCCAGAGATTACAGCCCGTGGAACACGAAGAAGAAGTGAGATATGAGGTGGATTATGTTCTTGCTCCTACTTGAGAAATGTTCTGAGAAGCAAAGTCACCCGCCGTGGTATTGTCTAAAAATCAAGCACGAGAAGAGGTAAATATACCAAGTCGCAACCAATGCTCTCTCTCTCTCTCTCTCTCTCTCTCTCTCTCTCTCTCTCTCTCTCTCTCTCTCTCTCTCTCTCTTTCTTTCTCTCTCTCTCTCTTTCTTTCTCTCTCTTTCTGTTTGTGTGTGTTTGTGTGTGTGTGTGTGTGTGTGTCGCTCGGGTCACCAGCATATCAGGTCAACACATCTCTTTAGACTAACATCCAACTTTATTGGATCCCATTTAGTCCTCAACAAACACATCAAGTGTGAAAAACATGTCATCAACCAGTCGAATTAACGCTAAATCACAATTTGATTGTACCACACACAGTCAGACTCATTCATGTCCTTCCTCAGGGGGCGCTGCCAATAAATATATTTTACAAAACTATGAATGTAGACACTCAAAATGAGAACGTCTATATATTCTTTGTGCTGGGTGTGCGAGGGGTGGAAAAAAAGGGGGGGGGGGCAATCCCAATGTATTTGAAGCGAAGAGGTCTCAGTCCTCTCAAAGTTATTTACGGGGGAGGGGGCAGACACCCCTCTTCACACAAGAAGTGGGAGGGGGGGGGGCGCTCAAGTTGACCCAGCCGCTGTTCTAAAGGGACATTCCAGTGTTCCATAAAAGGGTTTTCAAGTTTTTAAGTCTGACCCAACATGAACAGACAAGGGTTTATTAAAGCTGCGCTTCTCTAGGGTGTTCATGTAGAAAAAAATCATATTTGGCTGAACTGACAGAAAGATCAACTAGACTGTTCAGACATAGTTGAAAGTTACAGACCATTTGTCAGCCAGGGGCCAGTCGGACATAAAAGGTCCGACAATTAAGTAATGAGACTAATTTTATTACGGCCAAGACAAAAATGCCATCTATGAAGCAAAACTTGAAATCCAAAAAGGCAACATTCATCTATGATCTGGCAACTTTTCATCACCGCCTGAAAAGCAGACGACAAACAAGCCCCCATTTTACTGACCTAGTTAGATGTGCATTGTTAGAAAATCAGCATGGAGCAAAAAAAAACTAACATTACATTCTGTTTAAAACTCTGAAAAGCGCCATTGAGACAGTTTAATTGATGCCACAAGTTTATGTGGATAATTGTTTATCTGGTGTACAGATTTTCAGGTGGTATTCACAATTTAAAAGTGGTGTGGGATTGATCACTAATGTAACTAGACCTGGACGCCCAATTTATGTTTGTAACGATGAACTCATTTGCAAAAGTCAGAGAACAGATGCAAGAAAATCATAGCTTTACTGTCAGGATGATGGCAGATGAATCTGGGGTTAATAGAGAGACCATTCGTAAAATTTTAGTCCAAGAGTTTTGCAAGAAAAAAAATTTGCTTGCAGGTTTGTACTGCATTCGTTGTCCGATGACCAAAAACATAAGCGGATTGAGTACCCAAGAGACATTATCAAAACAGAAATTTTTGCCCCAAAACAAGTGTGTGTTCTCAGCCATCCACACTATTCCCCAAATTCGTCTCCCTGTGATTATTTTCTATTCCTAAAGCAAAGTCACCTTTGAAAACATGCTTCTTTGACGATATTAATGAAAAAGGGCCGTAACATCGACTTTAAAGGCCATAACAACAGAACAACTACAAAAGTCGTTGCAGTGTTTGTTTGATCGTGCCACTCACTGTATCAATGCACAAGGAGCTTATTTTGAATATATTGCAGGATTTATCTTCAACTGGTTATTAATTTAATTTTTATTCAGTTAATATCATTACTTAATCGTCGGACTTTGTACAGTATAAGACTTTTTTTTTTTTTTTAACAATCAGGACTGGGTCAACATCACGTCTACCGCATTTACTGCCCTAACCCAGCGATCTCCTTTTCAGATGCAATTTGTCTGTTTTTTGAAGCCCCACCCTGGCTCTTGCCGGGGCCGCAATATAGCCCGGCCATGAATATGGTCTAATGGCTGAACGCGGTTTCAGGGACCTCTCCACGGGTGATCCTCATCCACATGGTGGCACTTTGTGTCCTCGGGTGTTTATCGCTTGTGTGATGTCCTAGTGTTATATTTTACAATTTCCAGACAGTTGTCGTCTTTCTGATATCATCCTTCTCATAGGGTACTATTTTCTCACATCGACCATTAGGCCATCGGCCCGTTATAGTTGACTATTATCCTACAGTTCGCTTGGATTGTGGGCCCTCTAATATTTTATTATTTTCTCACACTTCTCTTGATCCAGGAGACGTGTTATTTTTATCAATTCCTCACATTTCTCTTGAACCAGGAGACGTGTTATATTTTATCAGTTTCTCACACTTCTCTTGCATCAGTAGATTTGTTATATTTTATCAGTTTCGCACATTTCTCTTGAACCAGTAGACTTGTTATATTTTATCAGTTTCTCACACTTCTCTTGGATCAGTAGACGTGTTAAATTTTATCAGTTCCTCACACTTCTTATGAACCAGTAAACTTGTTAAATTGTATCAATTCATCACACTTCTCTTGAATCAGTAGAGTTGTTATATTTTAACATTTCCTACACTTGTCTTAAAGCTGGAGACGTGTTATATTTTACCATTTTCTCACACTTTTCATAAATCAGGAAACGTATTATATGTTAAACCAGGAGACGTGATACATTTGATCATTTCCTCACGCTTGTTTTGAACCCATTAGTAGATTTAAAAACCCCTTCGACACCAGTGGCTTATCTGGAATGTAATTCTATACTCAAATGTTATAGACTCGTTAGGTGATGTAGTCAAAATTACACCGACTGTCTTTACTTCCCAGGACTTTACCAAGTACCTACCTGAAGCTGGGTTGACCTGGGAGCCTTAACGATATTTGACATTAATACGACTCTGTAGGGTTTCGAACCCCAAAAAAATCCATTTTGTTATTTTTACCATGTGATTTACTTTTGCTAACGGGTGACGGAACCTGTGTGCTCAAGTCCAGAAGTTGATCTATTAATCAATCAACCAGTCAGTCGACCCATCAATGAGTCATTCAAGCAATAAATCAGTAAATCAATTATTGTATCAGTTAATCAACAAATCAGTCAGAAGTTTAATCTTTTATCCAAGTAAGAAATCAATTTATTCTCAGTAATACAATCAGTCATCAGATCAGTCAGTCATCCCCGTAAATAAATGAACCAAGTAACCAAATAATAAATAGATCATTCATCCAGATAATCAGCCACGCAACTAGAATCATCATTATCATGCGTCGTGTCGATAAGCAAATGCTGTCATGTTTCTCTACTTCACATGATCGATAGAGTCACGGATCGAATCAGTGTTCTTGTCTAGACCCATCCATTTGGCTTAGCCATCCAGGTATTCATTTTATTGTCTTCCCTTTGCTTTCTTTCATTTTGCTACTGTTATGAAGCTCTTTATTCCATTTCTTCTCATAATTTACACGGGGAAAATGATTCCATCTAATTTAACTTATCACTTTATGACTAATCTAGATCAAACATTGTCCTATTCAACGGTCAGTATTTATTTCGCAATAAAAGTTATGAATATACCAACATAAATGATGTTGTAGTCTGTTCCCAAAGTTCTGGCCAGCTTAAAAAATTTCCAACCCAGTAACCGTTCGGTATGAGTTTATTGAAATGCGGCACACAACGTATCAATAATAATGTCCTCTCAAAAATTTCTTTTTAATACAAGCAAACATCAAGTTTTTATTTTGCCTCATTTGCTATAAATGAAAAAAAAAAATTCTGATTCAGCGCAAACAAACAGTATGCTTGCAGTTAATTGGGTATTGGAAACTTTTCAAAAACATCAAATAGCGCGCGTTTCATAGGTGTTTCATTCTTCTGTCGTGATACCCAGCATGAGCCTCCTGTGAAGTACCATCGAACTTGGAACTATGTGCTGCTGCTGAAGATGGGGAGGGAGCTGTGCTGCTGTTAAAGATATGGACAGGGCTGTGCTCCTGTTAAAGATATGGACAGGGCTGTGCTGCTGTTAAAGATATGGACAGGGCTGTGCTCCTGTTAAAGATATGGACAGGGCTGTGCTGCTGTTAAAGATATGGACAGGGCTGTGCTGCTGTTAAAGATATGGACAGGGCTGTGCTGCTGTTAAAGATATGGACAGAGCTGTGCTGCTGTTAAGGATATGGACAGAGCTGTGCTTGCTGCAGAAGATAGGAAAGGGGTGGCTACGGCAATGTTCCTAGTGCAATGATTTCGGTTCTGAACTCATCACCCAATATTTTGGAAGACTTTTCTTAAAACGAAGAAGTCATGCTAGTCCCACTAAGCGAGGAACCGATTGTCTGTGCATAAATAAATAAGCCAGACTGTCAAATAAATATACACGCGAAACTCACGCGCTGGAACAAGACTTAAGTCCACAAGTGGATAAACACACAGAACCGTCCGCCAGTTCACAACTCGTAAACACGAAGAAAACCAAGAAGAAGAAGAAGAAGAAGAAAAAGAAGAAGAAGAAGAAGAAGAAGAAGAAGAAGAAGAAGAAGAAGAAGAAGAAGAAGAAGAAGAAGAAGAAGAAGAAGAAGAAGAAGAAGAAGAAGAAGAAGAAGAAGAAGAAGAAGAAGAAGAAGAAGAAGAAGAAGAAGAAGAAGGAGAAGAAGAAGAAGAAGAAGAAGAAGAAGAAGAAGAAGAAGAAGAAGAAGAAGAAGAAGAAGAAGAAGAAGAAGAAGAAGAAGAAGAAGAAGAAGAAGAAGAAGAAGAAGAAGAAGAAGAAGAAGAAGAAGAAGAAGAAAAGTATGGCAGTCTCGCTTTTGTCTTTATCTCATTGCTTTGATTCAAAGTACGATGGGACACAATGATGCAGGCGATAAACAGCAATGGATTGGTGGGAGATCACCCACCCAGTACCGCTAATGTCAGCCAGGCGCCATCAGCGTAAAAAAAAACAGAGTTCTTTTTAATGTTCCTTTTTTGTTTATTTTTTAATCTGTTGTCAGACATTTACATGAGCAGATGTGCAGACAAGATAACAAATGTCAAGTTAAGAAGTTCGATGACCTCATCAAAAGAAGACAGAGAAATAATTAAATCTATACAGTTAGGGAAAGAGGATTGTAGAGTCACGTGATCGCGGCTTATTTATGTCTGGATAGAGGTTAAAATGCCAGCAGACGTAGAAAGTGGGTGGTTTATGGATCGTAGTTTTAACCATGAGCTTTTCTGCTCTCCCAAACCCTTCTAGTCAACATACTAATTTTTTTTTACTGCCTTACCTATCCTGATATTGACTTCTGGATCCAGTGATAGTTTGTTATTGATTGAGCAAAACATGTATGTAAAATTGTCAACTGTCTCCAGTTTCTCGCCGTCAATGAAAACTGCATATCTATCAATAGCACCTTTCAACAGATATGTCGAAATCGTCTGTAGTATGTTACAGGTTTGTGCAATGCGTTAAAATTTTACTTATCATCTACACTATACCACGAGACTTGAGAACCTATGTAGTAACAATGACAGTTAATCTTTAGAAACTGCAGCCTCAGCCCACCCGACAAAGAACATCATTATTCACCTGCTTATTTCTGTCTGTCTGTCCGTCTCGTGTGTTGTAATCTGCACCCACAAGGCTTCATTCCATTGGCCGCGTCTGTGACAGCAGACGCCATCGGAGACTCCCGCCCTTTCTCTAACAGACGCCGTGGTGTTAACCTAAACCCTAAACCTCTAAGAATAATTACATTCATAACAGTATCTTTTTAGTCTGGAAACAGCAAATTTCTGTTCTATTTCTGCCTTGTGGAAACAAAAATATGTGAGACGGTCGTGCATTTTTTATTATCTTAAATTTCATTTGCTAATGTTGCATGCTTGTTCTTGTCTGTCAGAAAGCAATTACAGCAGTTATTGTTCGTGCAACTGGACCCAAGTGTTTTGTATTTTCTGTCTGTCCACCTAACGATCAATATATATAGGCCAAAGAGCGCAAAGACATGGTAATACAGCAGATGACGGACGCCGAAAACGAGACTCAGGTCCAAAAAGCCGCGCAGAAATCGCTGCAAGACCAGTGGATGGGCCTCTAGAGTGCCTTGCCACGAATACTCACATGGGGTGAGATCTGGCGAATGGCTCCTCTGCGGCTGACCTTTGTCTAAGATCTGCGTACGATGTGTTACTGTCTGGCGTCAACATGGTGAAATGGCATGTGACCACTGACCTGACATGTCCTCTATGTAGAGCTAAGCCGATGCTCGACCACGTATTGTACGCGTGCAGAAAAAGCCTAGGCCAAGTAAGATATACTTCGCGCCAGTTAAGTCCTAAAAAAGAGTTAGCGGACTTTGGGGACCAAGCAAGGGTGAGGGCCAAAGCGAGAGCCAGTCCTTACGTCGCCCCCATGCGCTTCCTCAAGGCTGGGCAGATTTATAAAGCTAAAATCAACAATTTCGCATGCGCTCCATCAATACTAGACTGTGCGAGGGACTGATTACTGGCTGTTGACCTGTCTGGTTCCGAGAAGGTACCCAGAGTCAATCCGGAAGACTGGCCTGAGACGTGATATAGTTCTGCATAGTGCGGAAAAATGCCACCTCATTCTGATTGAGCTGAGAGTGCCGTGTGAGTCGCTAATAGGCGAAAATTGCCTGTACAAGGGATGCTCATGGTCAGTCTAAGGAGAGACGAAGCATAC
>CAJHNH020001968.1:85000-270000 GCA_905116865.2 Candidula unifasciata | reverse complement strand
ATCTATGATACTTAAAGTATTGCACAAGTCAGAACGCCATTGAAGCCCATAAGAAAAGCCCTATGGGACATGTATTGGCGATGCATGATGATGGTAATCATGATGATAAATTTTCACTATGTGATGTAGGTTTGTGTACATTTGTTTTTTCTCTGTGTGTGGTAAAATACTGCCTTTATTTCCTTCAGTATTTCCTGTTACTTATCTTAAACTGAATGACCTGGAGTATTGTCCACGAATAAAGTCAACATTTTAATGATGTTTAGCTCGTGACTTCTTCTATCTCTTCTTACTCATTTTCTCCAGTTATTCCATCAAAGTGTGTGTGTGTACGTGTTTGTGTGCGTGTTTGTCTATGTGTTTGTCTATGTGTGTGTGAGAGGGGAGTAGGAATCTCATGTGCGGTTTTTCTAAGGCGCTTTAAATTATCGTTCGATGTCCTGCGCGATATTGCTCTTACTATGTATCCTTTACATGTCTTTGGTGTGGCTCTCTGTGGTAGTTAGTACCCTGACAGTCTACTCAGATAGCCGAACAACCTTCTCATATGTTGCGCTTCAATCAGTTAGATGACTAATTTCATTCCAAGTGTGATTTTAATGTCTTCATGTATAAGTTTTTTTACCCTGTCAGCTGTTCTCATACATATCAGCTCTTTTATCATTTCGCTCTTTTTAGTTTTGGTAAGTGTCCGTCTTTGACACTTGTAGCATAAAGTCGGCCATATTTTAAATTAGATTTGTTTTCTTGAACGAAGATGCTCCGAGTGTACAGAGAGCATTCGCAAGTCGCAGTTAATCTCAATGATCTGGAGCCTACACGACTGGCAGGCTGGAGTTATAGGCAATGAAAGAGCTGACCAGCTGGCAAGTGGTGCAGTAATGCAAATAGGAAGAAGCACGGAGAGATCTAATATCAACTCTGTATGCTTGGTGTGGGTTGGGGGGGGGGGAGAAGGATGTTCAATCTCTAACACTAACTCGATTGCGTGACCTGAGAGGAGTAAAACTTAGTGAAACACATCTATACAGTCTTCGATGTCAAGATAGAGACACTAAAGAACTTCTAATGGGAATAATCAGTAGAGGTACCTTAGAACGTTTGCTACATCGGAGGACTGAGCCCGCATGGAAATGCCCAGTGTGCAGGTATGTCGGCTGTGATAACATAACATATCCGTTTATGTCAAAGACCAAATAACCAATATGCTTTAGAGCGTGTCAATTGGGATTTCATTTAATTAGATAAAATTTAATAAGAGATAAATAAATTTACCGTTTATGGCCAAAAGTACCGCCTACCATTCCAAGCTAAAAGTATTCAACTTTAATTTACATTCTGTCTTCACTTTTCACCAGAATAATAAAATGATAGAACGGGTGAGCACATTGCCGTGTGACGTGACTGGGTTCTGGCCAATCATTCAATCCGTCCTGTCAAAGTCCCTAATTTAGATGTAGCGACTTGTGCGAGGTTTCAGGCAGTCTTCATTCTGCCCGTCGTTAGTGTGGCTGACACAGTCATCCTCAAATCCCAGAGAGCTAATTGATTTTCTATTGTTGTCACTAGTAGACGTTATCGCCGTGATCTATTCATTTTTCTTTCTGTCTTTCTGTCTATCGGTCTATCTATCTATCTATCTATCTATCTATCTATCTATCTATCTATCTATCTATCTATCTATCTATCTATCTATCTATCTATCTATCTATCTATCTATCTATCTATCTATCTATCTATCTATCTATCTATCTATCTATCTATCTATCTATCTATCTATCTATCTATCTATCTATCTATCTATCTATCTATCTATCTATCTATCTATCTATCTATCTATCTATCTATCTATCTATCTATCTATCTATCTATCTATCTATCTATCTATCTATCTATCTATCTATCTATCTATCTATCTATCTATCTATCTATCTATCTATCTATCTATCTATCTATCTATCTATCTATCTATCTATCTATCTATCTATCTATCTATCTATCTATCTATCTATCTATCTATCTATCTATCTATCTATCTATCTATCTATCTATCTATCTATCTATCTATCTATCTATCTATCTTTACATAAATGATCTGCCCTTAAGTCTGTCGTCGTCGTGCGATTTATTCGCAGATGACTGTACCATCCATTCAAACGCTCGAACTTTTAGTATACTAGAGTTGTCTTTGCAACAAGAATTAAACAATGTAGTTAGTTGGAGCTACGCAAACCGAATGCAAATCAACATAAGTAAGACAAAATCTATGTTAATAACAACAAGACAAAAACTGTGCACTTTAAACTCTCATAGAACCCTTCAACTCTACCTAGGTAACACACCAGTAGAAAGTGTAACTGAGCACAAAACTTTAGGTCTGATCATCGATGGAAATCTTACCTTCAACTCCCATGTGCAAACACTTGTTAAGCAAACTGCTACAAAGGTATACCAACTAGCAAAAATTAAAAACTTTCTGGATGAAAACTCTAGGAAATTATTCTATACTTCTCATATTCAGACCCACATAGACTATTGCTCCACAATATGGGATGGATGTGCAAATTCAGTCATCAAACGGCTGAAAGCACTACACAGAAGGGCTGTTCGTTTAATAGCTAACAGTCATGAAAGTGACTGTTCGCACCTATATAAAGAACTCATGCTATTACCGCTCCAGGAACGCCTACTATTCAATAAAGCTAAACTTATTAAGAAAATCATATCTAAAAATGCTCCATGTTACCTTTGGCCATTATTTAAATACAATGGAAGACATAGCAAACGCCTTAACATATTGCATATCTCTAAACCTAGAATAGACCTATATAAAACAAGCTTAGCGTACTCTGCAGCTCAGCTGTGGAATAATCTTCCACCGGAAATAAAAAATATCAATAACCCCTTTAGATACAATCGGAAACTATTTGATTATTATCTCACTACAGACTATATGCCACCCTAAAAAGATTATAGTATGTTAAGGCTTTGATGTATTTCTTATTACCGGTTTTTTTTTTTTGGGGGGGGGGGGGGGGTCAGGGGGAACTTGGTGGGGGTTGAAAATTGAAGCTTATTATTGTTTAAAACTGAAGATGTCAGTCGAATGCATTCCAATATTTGTAACTAATATTTAATTGGTTTTGATGATGTTTATATTATGCAACCTGTAAGACTTACATTTTTTGAATAGGCTTATTATTATACTCTTTAAAACGTTCAAGTAATGTCAGTATAAATTAGAGCACATTCCAGCATTTGTAATTAAGACTTAGATGTTGTAATTTTTTCTGTTTTCTTCTTCACTTTTTTTTTTTTTTTTTTTTTTTGTTCTTTTGTTTCTTTTCCATATTACTCAAATTTTTAATTATGCATTCCTCTTATTATTATTATTATTAATTATTAATAATATTATTAACTATGAAATGAGGTAAAAATGAAACATTGTATGAAAGGAGCGGAGTGGAAGGGCAGGATGTTAGACGGGCCTGCGTGCCCAATTCTTAACCCTTTGAAAATAAAGTTTGTTCGTTCGTTCGTTCTATCTATCTATCTATCTATCTATCTATCTATCTATCTATCTATCTATCTATCTATCTATCTATCTATCTATCTATCTATCTATCTATCTATCTATCTATCTATCTATCTATCTATCTATCTAGCTACCTAATCTAAATATATATATATATATATATATATATATATGTATATATATATATATATATATATATATATATATATATATATATATATATATATATATATATATATATAATTTATAATAATAAAAATGTTAATTTTTCGTGGTCGTTACCTACAGACTGCGAAACTACTGAACCGATTGTTTTCAAAATTTCACACAACGTTGCCTTTGACTCAATGCGTGTTTTTATGTCAGAAAATCGCACAACACACGAACGACGTAGTTCCAGCAACGGTCAAATCACTATTTGTTTCGTTGCCCGCCCTGAGTTGTTTTTAGTTGATTGACCACCTTCGACTGCTGAGCAGGGCTGCCAATAGATGCCTTTTCTCACATGATCTATCTCCGACATTTCTTTACCGATCGCTTTCAAATTTTCATACAACGTTGCCTTAGACTCCGCGCGTGTTTTTATATATGACTGTTGCGCAAACTACGAACGACGTAGCTCCAGCAAAGATCATTTCACGATCATTTCATTAGTTATTTCGTTGCCGGCCCGAATTTGTTTTTAGTTGATTAGCCATCTTTGGCTGTGTAACACTGAACTTCACATTATTATTATATAATTTTTTTTTTACTAAATGCTTGAGTATTTGGTAGCATAGTTGTAAGCATTCCGCTTTTAAGCAGTTAATCGGCTTTCGAATCCCCGCTGGATAATATAAATTTTTTTTTTTTTTTGAGAAGGTATCTAACTGGGTGACTGCCACGTTTTGTTGTGGTTCATAGCTAGGCTGCGATTTTTACGCCATTTTTTTTTTTTTTTTTTTTTTGGCTTGGTTTTCGTGTTTACAACTAGCCAACTCTAGCGGTGACGTGATGCTCACTGGTCTGGTCATGTCACGGATAATATTTGTTCACCCTTAAGAGGGCGGTTGGCACGTTGTGTTGTGGTTTACAGCTAGGCTGCGATATCTGACCTAAAGTCTTTAGTCTTCGGTAGTATAGTTGTAAGTATTTAGCCCTTCACGCGGATGGCCCGTGTTCAGTTCTCCGCTGGGTGCTAATTTTTTTTTGTTCCCTTAAAGGGGTGATTGGCATGTTGTGTTGTGGTTGACAGCTAGGTTGCGATATCTGCGCATTATGCCTAAAGACATCAGATTTCAGTAAAGTCCTAATTAGCCTCCATCCGACGCTTCACTCGATCAAAAAACTATTCATTGATGACAGAAACTGTTAACTAAGACGGCTAAGCGTCCAGTTTGGTTTGGGTCGACACGGATGCCAAGGTTAATTAAAAATCGTCCCTTTGGAGAGGGAGAGATGACGGGTGTGGGTTTTTATTTCCGCTGTTTGTGAGTATAGTGTAATTTTTTTTTTTTTTCAATCATGGAATATTACTGTGAGTTCTATCGCTGGTTAGGTGATGGGTTTTTTTTTTTTTTTTTGGTCATGTCGGGTAACAGTTAAACTAAACAGTCCGTGGCGACAGCATGAGGCGCTAACTCCTCTGGCTACAACGACCTGCACAGACAGTAGTGACCGTTTTGTTTTGTTGGTGTTGTTGTGATGGTAGTGGTAGCAGTAGTACTGGTATTTGATGGGTTTGGTGGTAGCTGTTAAGCTGGCCACATTTACTTCTTAGTACAGATTAATGCTACTCATTTTAGTCTGGGTGGACACGGATGCCAAGCTCAATTTAACAACAATATTTCGTCAGGCGATGACTTTGCCATACTTCATAGAAGATGATATGATTATCGGGGGCAGGGGGGGGGGGGGTGTTGAGGGGGTTGATGCCAGACACTGTTAACTGAGGCAGTTTAGAACATTATTTTACAGTTATCATTTGTTAACTATTTCTATTTTAACAATGTCACCGTGTCATAACGTTTCAATCATTCGGACAGGCAGATATAATATGGGAAGGGGAGCGGTTGGGGGGAATTATGACAGACACTGTTAGTTCAGAGAGCTTATAATTTTATTTAACAGTTCTCTTTTCTTAAATATTTATATTTTAATACCGCTTCCTCGGTTATTCGTATTTTTTATGTGTGCCAGTTTGTTGGTCGGTTAGAGGTATAGCAGTCAGCTTTTCTTTCCCATGTTTTTTTTTTTATGTTGCGTGTTCTGAAGTCGGTATATCAGAGTATCTCTGTAGCTGTGCAATTCACTAGTAACAAAACCATATCTGTCTTATTTGAGTGCCATTTTTGCCCAGTTCCGACTCCAACTTTCACAGACCACATACGACATAATCGATGTTATGCTAGAGGCAGCGCCTGCTAAAGACCTCAGATTGAAATACGCTGATTTCTCTCTATACCCGAAGAAAGTGTAAATATACCAGCCCGAACAGCGCCACGTAAAGACCATGTACAAGCTCAGCTCATCATCGATAGATCTCATCCAGAAGACAACATGATTCGTCAGCTAAACACACACACACACAAACATGTTTACTAGAAGATTGCGGCATTCATGGGTATTCCCGACGAACGATTACGTTGATTTTAAAATGAATAATGGTCTAATACGTCTTCCCCTCCTTCCAACTTGCACCAGCAAAAGTAATTACAATTGTATATACATACAGTATGTGAAGCAGCTAGTGGTACTTGTTTACAAAATGGCGGAGTAAACATCGTTCGCTTATTCATTTGATTTTAAAATATGTTTTAGGGTGTGATTCCAACACCAGCGTGTTCAAATAAAAATGATCATACGACAGGCCTAGCGAACCGGTAGGGAATTTGTTTGTTTAACTGCTGTAGCTAGTGATTTATGGAGGACATTAAAAGAAACAGCGAGATTCTATCAGAGCTGTAAAGACCAGAAATACAACGAACGCACCCAAAAAGGGAACAACAGATACATCGACACGGAATGACAATAGCTATGCTGACCATCAAGCAATGGATCGCAAACTGTCCCTCCCCACGCTGCTTAGCGACAGAAGTGAAAATTATTAATAATAATGATGACTGGTATTTAGAACGACATTACCCTGAATCTAGATTTGGGGTAACTCACAGACGTATTCTTAAGGAATATTGTTATAGTTATGCATTGCTTCTACAAAATTGTCAAGATATTTTAAATTAATCTTTCAAAAATATTGTATGTTTCGACTCAAAGAGTCTTCGTACGTGTCTGTACTTGTTTTCTAAAGTAATCACGGCTTGACTTTATTGATTTTGTTGTTCTGTTTGTCTCCAGAGAAAATCCCGGCAGACGCCACATTTCTGGGCACCCAGTACTTGTCCTACAATTTGTCTAGCAAGGGTGACGTCATGGCCAGCAACCAGGACCAAATTATGTTTGACTTCCGGACCAAACAGGCTAGCAGTTTGCTGTTTTATACAGGTACGAAATTATGTTTGACTTCCGGACCAAACAGGCTAGCAGTTTGCTGTTTTATACAGGTGCGGGGGAAACAATCAGTGTTCATATTACTTGTATGTGACCATTTGCTTGTTAAGCTTGAACGATTTAAAACTTTTTTTTTTTTTTTTTCTGTTTAAATCTTAAAGACATTCTTTGAATTTCATAGATCCAAATTAAAAATAATAATGGCACTCTGCAACACCTATATGAAAGATCTGCCGTGTTTACTGAGCGGCAGGACAAGATCACACATTTTGAAGTACTGGAAAGAGCATTATTCCAAAAAATAGTTTTTAATGCAATCTTTATAGACTCAGATGGCTAAGTCACAATCGGCGAATAGATGTTAGAGGTCAGAATATATGATGTTAGAGGTCAGAATAGATGATGTTAGAGTCAGAATAGATGATGTTAGAGTCAGAATAGATGATGTTAGAGTCCCTAAGAACATTCTCTGTGGTGAATTAAAGGTCGGTGGAAGATGTCGGCCTCTACAACAATGTAAAGCATCAGTTATGTTTGTTTCCATTGAATTCACAACCGAATATTTAATTATATTTTCATTCATATTCACTGGCATTTTTCTTCTTTAAAGACGTTAGTAGTATATTGTGTTGTACGGACGCAAAGGAATGACAGTCCATCCTTCTTCCATAATTATGGCATGCCATTTTAGGACCACTGTTATCTGACCACATTTCTTCTCAGAAGCTCCATTCTTATGCACGTCGAAAAAAAGCCTTTAAAAATAAAAATAAAAAGAAAGAAAGAATTCACAACTCAGTCTGTCGTAACAATTGAATGTATATCATCATCATCATCAGCCGACTATAGTTGAACAGCTGTGACCCAGAAGATTTACAATTCAGCCTTTCGTGTCACGTACACTGAGAGATGTATTAGAGAAGGCACACATAAATCTATCATGTCCCATTGACAAATATACAATAGAATCGCACCTTAAACAGAACTCATTCTTTCGTTTTGTACAAACTCTGGCCTATTAAAATTGCACAAAACTAAACACAATACAAATATTATTTCATGCCTTCAGTTAATTAAAGTTTTGCACTTGATACACCTTGAGAAAATTGTCATTGGAAAGAAAAGATATATTCTCCCAATAATCCTATCTTCACGGTCTAATTGGAAGCTTTTGGCAAAAACAGACTAGGACATGCTTGGTGCTTTGTTCGCGCGGTGAATATGTTCTGTAGTTAATGAATTGGAAATGTTAGCTGTTTGTGAAAGTTGGGTGACAGATAAGATGGTGTGTACACGAATTATACGTTTGTTGACCGTTGCTAGTAAATAATTAAGCATGGTGCATTCGGTGCGGCTTTCTAATTGAAGCTGTGTAAGACATTTTGTGTAGCTCCGCTTTCTTGGAGTTGTTTTGCTTTCTAACAGTGATTAAGAATATATTCGTTGCAGTTGGTTCGAGCATTAATTTTCCGGCGAATGCTCTGAAAACTTGAATTGTAACTGTTTAGTCTGACGGAGTGACGTTCATCTCATCAGAGCCCTGAAAATCGTGTCCATCTCTGAAAGTCTGGTATAGAGATATTTCTACCAGCCGATGTCAATCAAAGTAATTAAATCTCCCCATGTTCTTCCCATATCTTCCCAGCTGAGAACTACTATGAGGTGCAAGACCAGGATTGACCGTGAGTGGATAGGTTAAATATTTAGGGAAACTGCACTAATCGGATTCAAAAGGAGAATTGGGAGAACACTGTTGACTTGTAAACAGAGCAATGACGATATCTAGGAAAATATCAATTTGTAAAAAGACAGAACTGCTGGCATCAGAAGTGGCAGGTCTACATTCTTTAGTCATCAGAAGTGGCAGGTCTAAATTCTTTAGTCACAGCGAGAGAACGGACAAACTTGAGTACGTCGTGACTACCGCAAAGGTTGAAGGAAAGATAGACAGATAAAGGCAACGAGAGAGGTTGATTGTCAAGCATGATGGTATGAAAGAACATCTGTGTCAGAAGTGATTGATGATAGTAGAGGGGACAGAATGCTGTTGACAAGCATGATAGTCAAAGCTCTAATGTATGGACTATAAGAAGTAGTGCTCGACCGAAAGTGGAATTTTAAAAAGTTTTAAACACATTCACCACTGATATCACAATTTATTACCCATTTAGTATAAATTACCCTTCCCCACTCTCCCAGAATATATGCACATTTAATACCTCTTCAGTATACATTATCATAATATACAAGTGCCTATATTAGTAGTAAAGATTCACCTTATTCAAGTGTATATGCCAGTTCAATTTAGATGTCTTTCTAGGAAACGGTAAGGATTACATCACTGTTGGCCTACTAGATGGGGGCATATTCTTGTCTGTCAACCTGGGGTCAGGCCTGTTCGAAGATGAAATCCGACCTAGCCACACCCGCTTTGACGACAATCGCTGGCATCAAGTGGTCATTCGCAGGGAAGCCAAAGAGGTAAGTCCATCGCTGAGGATAATGAACGTTTTTAAATATTACCTCCCTTTCCCTCGTTTTAATATCATTGCACTCTGTTTTATTAATAGGTTGGCTGGATGGTTCCCCCTTTTTGCTAATAATAACAATGTTCGGCAATAGAATTTTGACATTTCTAGAAGAACTGTGCAGCAAGGCTCTGGGGTCACAAACAAAAACCCCAATATAATCAATTCATTTTTCAGAATTACTTTGTAAATTTGATTCTTTTATTATTATTCAGTTAACAAAGTCCCAGACTGTAATACAGCTCCTTTTTCGTATGTAATTTTATATAACAGGACAGTATTTATACAAACTGACTTGCCGAAGTGTAAGATTATATTTGTTTCTCTAGCCAACCATATTCGTTCCTTTCCTGGTTGCTATTTTGTTTCCATTAGTATGGAAACCCATTTCCCCCTTTGTCCATAATATGTTAGGTCAGAAAATCACAGATTCAGCGGCAACTACTTTGGTCGTAAACTGTAATACCATACTTGTATTAAATATGACACCTTTCTACAATTACTGTAAGCAACCTATTTTACGCAGTGGTTATTGTTTTCAATCCCATATGCTGATGTCTACTATAGTGTTGTAGTATTTTTGACTAGTGTTAAAACTGGTTAGTTCACGACAGTGATTCCCAACTTATAACCGGCTTCTGTCTCACTGAGTGTACGCCGTAATCATCCCACATAAATATACTTCATGCTTGACGCCATGTTAAAAGTATTTATATATTCAAAACTGTCGGCTCTGTGGCTAAGTTGATGCTAACGCTTCGTAATGCCGGGATGCCGGGTTCGATCCCAGCTGCGGGTCATACGCCTTGCGTTGGTTTTGACACTGGTATCAAGAAAGCCGACCGTCCAGAAACAATGGCAAACTACTTGACGTAAATTTGCCTTAAAAAACCACACCACAGCCAGGGGCTGTTGGTCTTGGTTCTGCAACGTCCTGTACAGGATACGCAACTAACCAATATTCAAAACTAACCAGCACTTTGATTGGTCCAGCACCCTAAGAGAGGTTGGGATTAGTGCCGTTCATTTTGGGAATCACTGAAACATAGTAATGTAACTAACACCCGCAGTTTGGTGCGTCTGTTTCTCGGCAACTGACTAAATATAGAAACAGTTTTTCAATTTTTACAAATGATATGAAATAAACTGTCATAAAATTGTAGAATTAACAAATGGGTTGTTTTGCAGTAAGCCAAATAATTCATTTGTTAGTTGGGGATGATTACATTTACAGTGTTAGTTTATTCATAGTGTTCATATTTTGTGCAACACAGCCATTGTTTGCATTTAATGTTCATATTCGTTTCACTTCTACATTTTTATTAGAGATAAATGAGTTGTAAATTGTAAAATGTGCATTGTTATCTCGGTGTACGTTCGCTTTGTTATACGTACTTTTTTTATACGTCTGATGATCAGGAGAGGATTTGGTACGTAGACCGAGGTATTATTGTACGTCACTGATTGTTTTCACACCAGTGACGTGCCGGGCATACGATGCTAGACTCGTATTTAGACCACTGGGTATTCGATGTGTGATATCGTCAACATTACGCCGCACGTCTTTTTTCCCCCTAAACTGTATCTGAATCTAGCACCTATCTCAGGCTTGGCTGGTCTTATTTGTCTAACGTTATTTTTTTGCCGGCAGACAGAACGGTTAGCTTTAACGCTACCATGACTCCCCGAGATAATTTGGGCTCTTGATTAACTACAGGCTAGTTAGACGGCAAGCCGTTTTTATGTAGAGAATCAAATTGTTCAGTGGAACATTAACATTCTTCATTAATCCGTTCATGAGGGAAGGGACAAATATTAAAAAGGACGAATATCTGATGTATTGTTTCCTATGGGAATTCAGTAAAATTGGTTTAAAGCGTTCTCAGCCCTGAATTTTGCCTATCAATTCTTTACCAACAAAAACATTTCATTCTCACATCGAACTCGTAAATCACACAATTTAATTACATATTAACTACAGTACTTATTATTGCTTTATCATTATTTATACCGCAGGCCTTCATACAAACATAAATTAAAAAAATTTTAAACATATATCTGTTGGATAAAGAAAAACAATGGCTATTGCTTGCAAGGAGAGTCACCTTTCATTATGATAGCTGATTAACTATAGCGATGTTTAGGTGGTATTTCTGTAGGAAAGCCTGCATTTTCTGCCCAGGTGAACATCCATTCTTTATATCATGGAAACCGTTGATCCTCTTCTTTTTATACAAGTGAAACATTTCATCATTACAGTTGATATATGTATCCACATCTCTGATAAGGGTTTAGTTTAACCTTTGGTTTGTTGCTTGACTGAATTATTGTTTCGGGAAACTGTCTAAAAACGTTTGTAACAAAAATGAACAGTTTTGGAGCCTCTGTGCTAAGGAGTAGCAACCCACCTACCCATAGCCGCCTAGAGTGTCTTTGGTCGTTGTTCGAGTTTAATGGAAGGCAGAGTAAACACTTAAATGTTTTACTGACATCGCAACCTAGGAGAGATCATACAAGACAAGATTCGCCTACTCCACAGCCAATCCGTGGAAACTACTTATACAGCCAGTTAAGATCATCAACAATCTTTGTAAATACAAATGGAAAGCTTTGAATATTATCTGACTACAGATTACAAGACCTTACAGAATAATAGTGTTTTAACATCACTGTGTATTTCACATGGGCTCATTACACCCATCAATCACAATCATTGTTTAGAGATGTAGGCATAATAAGAACACAATCTAGTAATGTGACCCAGGTTTAGATACTGTTGATAGTGTTTATTATTAAGATTACTGTTATTACACCTATCATTATTATTACTATTATTATTTATACAACGGTGTATGAATGGAAAAAAAAGTGCGAAAGATGTAAAGCTAAAAAGGCAGCAGGTAAGACTTACCTTAGTGCCTAATTCTTACATCTTAAGAAATAAAGTTTTTTTTTTTTTTTGTTCGTTCATTCCCTGCTGCAGTCAGCATCTTTACCACTATTATTGCCGAAAAACATGGAGCTAATTAAAATAGTAGAATATTCCCATTTGGAAACCATATAAAAACGTGAAGGTCTACGCTCACGTAATTGTCCATTTTCTACCTCAGAGTAGCCGCAGACAAGAAGCACCTCTTCCACAAAGGCCTATTTGCGCTACGGGTCACAGACTGAAAAGAGGAAGGTCTTGGATGGCGCAAGCTGAAGACCCAATGACACATGTTTGCTGGCTTGATAATATGGGGCGAGGAGAGGAGTGGGTCAAAGTGCCTGGCCAGCTGGTGCTGCAGAATCAGAAGTTGGACAAATGATTCATGACAATTTCCTCCCAACTAATGTGATTATCTATACAGATTGCTCTGTGTTGAGGGGCAGAAGAAGTGCTTGGGGGTTTATAGCAAAGGCAAATGGACGTCGCTTAGGACAACAAAGCCTGGCATATAATACCACAACAGAGATTGGAGGTCAAGGCACACACTGCAACTATCCGCTGGAGTGAGAACCAGCTGTACACACATGTCATAATTGTAGCAGACTTACAGAGCATGTTGGGAAAGGTACATACCGGTGTGCTCCGTACAGAATGGCAAGCATCGCTTTCGAGTTCCCGCATAGTTAGCATCCTGGTGGGTATTTTCTCCAGGTTATGCCTGTATGTTGGTGAATTGATGAATGGCAGTCGTCCTTCGGAAGCGAGTAACAATGCAGAGGCACAAATAGATCAACGCGGTTTAATGAGAATAATACTGCTACGAACGACTAGAAGATCTGGTCGATGATCACACTCAAGGGAAAATCTAGACGCATATGCAAGTAAACTGTTTCTGGTGCCTGCGAAATTGGAAATCTGGGCTTGCTGCCGAAGATCAGGACGGAGCGCCTATGGGAATGTTCCCGAGTGCTGTGATGTCGGTTCTTAATTCATCATTCAGCATTCCACTTTGTCTTATTTCGCTGTGTGATTTCGTCTAGCTGACTAGGGACGAGGGCGTCTGCTATGTAAGTAACGTTGCATGACCTTTCAGTGTAGCTTACAGTAAAACTCCCTCTGTTTGTTATCGTATATTTTATTGTTGGTCTGGAATGATACTGTTGGTTTATTTTTTCCTTTGTCAAATACGAAACAAACCACCCTATGTTTTACTTCCTACAGTATCAGTTTTCTGTTCAGGATTTAGTTATACAAATTACACGTGTCTTCTAGTCTTCAGTTTAATTACTTACCAACTGGGGCAGGCGAGAAGGTCTCTCCAACGATCTCGGTCATTGCTGTTCTGAATCTTTACTTTTTTTTTTTTTTGGGGTGATGTTTTTTCATGCCACAGTTTTAGTTCATCTACAATGGTTGTATGACAAGTGATGCCTTTGTTTTTATACACAATGTACACATGAAAACTACATTTTCAGAAAGCTTAAAGGTGTCCTTTAAGAAAGGTTTCATTTTTGTTTTCAACGTAGTCACCACCACTTTCCACACACAAACACACACACACATAGAGAGAGAGAGAGAGAGAGAGAGAGAGAGAGACATAGACAGAGACACACACACACACACACACACACATAGAGAGAGAGAGAGAGAGAGAGAGACACACACACATAGAGAGAGAGGGAGACACACACACACACACACACACAGAGGCGAGCGCTAAACAACTTGTCGCATCCTATCGGACAATTTTTCACACAACCAGGGACGCTCATCAGTTGCACATCCTTGTCAGATGCATATTTGTTTCCCTTGAGATGTTCCTTTAGCTTTTGGAACCGGACAAAGTCGCAAAGTCCCAACTCTGGACTAGATGCTGGATATTCACAGCTAAAACTTTTCAATGCTGCCGTTGTTTGTCTACTTGTGTGTGAAAGACCGTTGTCATGTGGATGGACAAACACGCAGCAATCGTACTCTTAGTTTCTGCAACGTTTCGACATAGCGATTTGAGTTAACAGTTTTGCCGTGCTTCATAAATCCTGCCTGGATTACGTCGTAGCAGTCCCAGGAAATGGTTACTTTTGCCACCTTTGCGGCAACCTTGAACTTTGAGGTGGGTGAGATCTTATTTCTGTATTCCTTAGACTCTCGCTTGTTTTCGGAGTTAAAATGATGCGCGCAATGCTTGTCGTCAGGACTGTTCGGCGATAAAGACATCACCTTCCCGTTCATACCGCCCCAGGTGTTCCTGACACACTTGATGTCGTCATTGTTTCATTTTCCATGTCAGTATACGAGGAAACTGTGCATCCACAAACATTCGTATGCTCAAGCATGATATGAATGATGTTATTTACTTGATCAGTCGAAATCCCATAAATAGTGGCGACATCTTTTGACTTAATGATGTGATTGTCACGAATCAGTTGATCGACGCGAGCTTGATGTTGTTCATCCACAGTCATGATCGTTCGCCTGCTGCCAGTCTGATCATGCGTTTATGTCATAACCTGTTTTCTAGTTGCTTTCCACGCACGTCGTCATTGGGGATACTGCTGCACGCAAGCGTCACTTTCCCCGCACGTGAACAGTTATGTCTTGAAAGTCTCTTACTTGTACTATATTCTCTTTTGCCCACTGGCTGTTTTATTTAAATAGAGGCATTATTTTGAAAAAGTAGTTTCATTCATCTTGGATTGCTTCAGTCTCGTCTGTCCAGTCATCAAGATAGTAATGCTATTATTATTAAATAATGTAGACAATGACGTGGTTTTTATTTTGCCTTTCACATACACCCAATGGTATGCAACATCCTCCTTTGACGGCAGTTCAAACAACCATATCAGCTCTCCTCCACCATCAACCTGGGTTCAAATCTGCATCCAGACGGATTTGTTTTATAAACTGACCCTGGATCCCAGGTCCACCCTAGAGTCGGCGTTTGTGGCTTAGGTGTTAAGAACGCGCTTCGTAATGCCGGGGTACCGGGTTCGACCCCAGCTGCAGGCCTTGCGCCTTGCGTTGGTTTCGACAGTGGTATCAAGAAGCCGACCGTCCAGTTGGCAATGGTAAAATACTTGACGCAAACTTGTTTAGGAAAACTACAACAGCCAGAAAATGCTGGTGTTGGTTCTGCAACGTCCTGTAAAGGATACGCAACTAACTAATGTTTTAGAAATAAAAGGCTGCCAATATGATGTTGACCACATTATCCATGGAGTACCTAGGTAAGTATATAGATCTAGCAGTGTATCCCTGATACTCCATTGCTGTGTATAGAGGGCCTTTACTTTCCTGATCCAGTCGTGAACAATCTTTCACAGACGTCACGCCGTGTTGAACCTTCCTACTCCAATCATGCGGAGGCGTCGTGGTGTAGAGGCTAGACGCTCGCCTGCGGGATCGGACGGTCATGGTTCGAGTCTTGACGGTACTCGACTTTATTTTTAAAAATGACTGTGGCTACCAGGTCGACTTAGGTATCAGTAGATTCATAGGAAGTATAGGCGGCCGGCGTGATGCTGACAACATCACACACCAAGTGGAGATTTGTCTATAAAATATAGGTCTAGCCCTATATGCCAAATACGCCTGGAGGCTTGGAAAGGGTCCTTTATTTATTGCACTCATATACTAATTGCACTAACAGGTTTGCATCACCATACAGGAACTATATTCGCCGACGAATTGCTATAGGTTTCATTCTTTCACGGGGAAAACAATTATAGGAGTACTCTTATGTGCATGTAAAAAGTGGGGCGGCCATTTTCACAGTGTCAATATGTTTGCCTGCACCGCGATGTCACATGCCCAACACTCTTGGCTTGATTATTAACAATTCTAACAAGTTACAAGACAATAGTTTAGCTAGTGTAATTTCTATCACACTTTTAAACTTAACAGTCGAAGCCCCCTTCTGCATGTGTTGTACATAACATGGAAGCAATACTTTGAACACAGAGAGAATTACCACACAATGCACACACAAAAACTACTTGCATCGGTAAAGTTCAGAACCTTTACCAGATTTGGACGTAGCACTTTCTGTTAGTGATTTACAACAGCTGTTTTTCAGAAAGGAATTAAGAGCACACGAAACATAAAAAAGGCAAACAAAAAAATCATGGAGTGATAACATTGACTCCTAAATGTTGTTGCGAGTTCGTGCACGATCTTCTCTAAGTTTTCATTTGTTTACAAAGGCTATGTGTTGATGTTATGAGTGACAATTATGTTAAACAAAATGTTTTAAACGAAAGATATTTAGGAGTTACTGGTTGGGTTATCTTCCCAGTATTCGGCACACATGTCCGCCTGCTCAGACCCCCACCCAACCCCATTTCAACATACACACTAGCGTCCCGTGGTTAAATGTCCTATGTCGGTTGGTCAGACTTCTCGTACACCCGGTGTGCCCCTTGTGTCCGGCTGTCCGATATTGACTCCTAATTCTTGCGTTCTTGGCAGCGATATGGACACGCCTCATTATCCTCTGATCGTCTCAGTGGCGAAATGGTCAAACCGTTTACCTTGCGCTCTGAAGGTCAGTGTTCGTTCCACGTACACGTTGTTCAGTTCACCATTGCAGTTTTAACGAAGATCCAAGGAGTTTTCGCTAGAGCTACAGAGTTCGTGGTTTGTGTGACGTGGAAAAGCCAATAGCTATTAAATCTGATCCTCCCGACTTTGTTCCTAACTTTAATTGTAAGTCGACAGGTCAACCTCTGCAATCTAATCCAATGCTATTCAGCCGTTAGTCCGCGGGCGAAGTGCGGCTCACAGAAGGCTAGAACAAGACCCTCGGATTATTGCCAACAGTTTTGTACGATCGTATTCATGATCTGTCTACGCTAGGACTTGTACATCTAACCCGTAATGATTCACATATTCAGCATCATGGTCCCTTTAGTCAACTTGGTTGAATTGTCCTAATGTAGAACGTACGCTCCCATATCCCTTTACCACCAGCAAATACCCCAACGTGTAGTGGCTTGATTCATCTTATATGATATATATTTGCCTGATTATATTAGAAAAACATGAAACATTGATCCTGATCTAAGAAACTATAAAATTACGAAGAATCCACTGAAAATGATTAACATTATTTGTCGCATATTTTTCACATGTACCGTAAATGTCGATGCGGAAGTCGAGTTTTCAAGCTTTTAAACTATTTCCAAACCTAGCGATCGACTTACAATATGGCAGGTAAAAATTGCTAAACTGTGCCCCCTAGTTGTACATAAGTAGGACAGCACTTCTAGTATTTAGAGTAAATTGATGACTTGCCAATTTGCAATGTTCAACCGTTTAGCCATATGGTACATTTATAATTGGGCGCCAAAAAACGATCACCGGGTAATTTGAAATTTAATATGGCTGGGTTTACAACCATAAAGGTGCTGAAGGAAAGGCTTAGCGGAAGGTTGCCACAAATATATTCCACTGTAAACTGTTTGGTGACCAGATTTGGCGTATGAACGCAAAAAGGCTTCAGGGTCGTCTACACAGTAGGTATAGCCTAAACTTGCACTCCAGGTCGACTTGTACGTCAGGTCGACTTGTACGCCAGGTCGACTTGTACGTCAGGTCGACTTGTACGTCCGGTCGACTTATACGTCAGGTCGACTTGTACGTCAGGTAGACTTGTACGTCAGGTCGACTTGTACGTCAGGTCGACTTGTGCGCCGCCTTTCGTGATAACGTAAGATTTTGTAAAATGTTTCGTAATTGACTTTGTAATGTTTGTTACAGTTATAATCTTTTCAAGCATAGGTGATATTCCCTTAGCATGAGTTAAATTTCCTTCATAAATCTGTTACATGATTACAGAAATGTATTATAATAAACATTCATTATTTTCCCAACCAACAAACGTTATTTATGCTTCTGCTATGTATTAGATTTATGAAGAAATGTACTTATATATCTACTCACCGACAGCAGATAGCATAGAAAAAACATACAGATATATTATGTAAATGCTTAGATATGGCTTGTGGCGTAGTGGCTAGACGTTCGCCTGCGAATCGGAAGATTTTAAGTTCTAGTTCTGACGAACGTGAACTTTTCAAAAAAATGACCCAGCCTTACATCAGTACCAGGTACAGTCATGGGACGTAAAGGCGGCTGGCAAGATGTTGAACATGTCACCCACCTAGTGTCGATTGTTCTATATAATATAAGTCTAGCCCTATATGCCCGTGCAGGCGGGGAAATGGGCCTTTGACATTACTTTATCTAAATACGGCTGTCGACCAAAGCAATGCTTAAAGTAACGGAGGTAATTTCCGACATTGTGCAGAAGTAAATAAAGGGCACTTTTCAAGTAACTGGGGCATTAGAAAATGGTACCAGACACATTTTTTAATTTATAGATAATTAGCACTCAGTGAGTGATATTATTAGCTCTTAACAAATGCTTTGTATCTTGTGACACAACTCCCAGATAGAATACGCAAGGGTTAAATTATTTCTATTACAGACGCAGTTATGTTGATTTAATAAAATTGTGTGAACAAATTAAAAATGTCCTTCACCTTTAAGCCAGTTATAATTCGCATGATGCATGTGCACGTATTATGTTTTATACGCTCATTTTATTCATTCCTAACTGTTTCGAAGACTGTCTTCTACATTTTGTTGTTATATTTATTTATTTGTTTTTAGAAAAAAGGTTGTAAACTATATCTGTGCTACTGTGACATTCATTATCATGAAGGGAAGTCAATGAGTAAGTCACAAATGGTTGTTTGAACAAAAACAAACAAACAAACAAACAAACAAAAAACAAAAACAAACAAACCTAAGACGATAACAACTTGAAAACCATTAATATTTTTTTTGTACACATAACTGTTCCTTTATTTTTCAACATAATATCAAACAACATGCACTTGTCCCGAATTTTCGTCAGTTCTCCTGAACCTGGTGCATAGAACTGCATGCTCTGTTTTCTAAACCACATTTTCACTTCACCTTAAACATTGGCGTCATTCGCGACATTTCTCCCGCCAAGATGGGTTTTCAGTGAACCAAAAAAGTAAAAATCGTTAGGGGTTAAGTCGGGGCTGTAAGGTGGATGTTCCAGAATTCCCATCCTAAATGGGTAATTTTTCGCCTGAGTTAACCGAACCACATGTGGTCTAGCATTGTTAACAGGCCTGGACGTTTCCTCCGAATTGAATCACGAAGCATTGATAGAACTTTATGGTATGAATCAGCATTTTCACATTGTCGTCTTTTTGTTGTTAAAAGCACTCCTTGATAATCCCATAACACTGGCAGCGTAACCTTTCTTGCTGATGAATTTTTGAAGACAAGGCGAAGAAGGATGTTTCCATTGCACTGAAGCACCTTTTGATTCGGGCTGGTAGTCATGCACTCTTGATTCGTCCGCAGTACTAATACTGTTCAGCATGTCTTCTCCGTATCGACAGAGATGTGCAAAGACAGATCTAATCGCTTCATTTTTGTGTTCTTCTTTCAGTTGTCTGGGTATCCACAATTAACTATGGAACTTGCCTCAAATAACACCGGACCACAATTATATCCGACCGTATCATCAGCAGGGTTGAATATGGTGAGCTTCCGGTCTAATACGAAGGACTAGGCATGGTAGAATGTTTAGCTATGAAGTTACTTTTGCTTCCGACAGCGCTTTGCTAATGCAGTTTCCACACATGGATCGAAGAATACGGTTTATCTGTCTGACCTAATGAGTTTAGTGCCTAATGCGGCCTGAGAGCTGTGTTTTTCACGTGGAATGCCTTTCATGTGTGCAGCGGTTGAGTCGTAATGCTCAGTATGGCAGCTAGCCTTTTTACATGTGAACTGGTGAAATACTTTATGTAATAATTTTACGTGTGAATATAGCCAATTTATCGTGTCCATCAATGACAAACTGCAATTCTGGTGGTGACTGTTAGCTTTGGCACCGCTAGCAACTGCCATATGCATTTACTGCGTGCGCATATATCAGGATTGTACCGGGACTAATTGTTTGTTCGCCAGTTTTTTTCAAATCAGTGAGGGACATTTCATTTGGTTTTAACTGGCATAAGAAGGGAGCAAGTATGGGGTGACCTGACAGCACTAAGCATTGCGGGAAAAAGCATGGACAGAGCATATATCGTAAAAGCTGTGCGGACTGGGCTAATGGATAATAAGGAATCCCTGACACTAACACGATTGCGTGACATAGGAGTAAAGCATGGTGAAGCACGTCTATGCCGTCTTCAAGGCCGAGAAAGGAGTATAACCAGCTTCTCATGGGAACAATTAGTAGAAGTACTTTGGAGTGGCTGCTGCATCGGAGAACTGAGCTCAATGTGCAGTGACGTCGATTGTGATAACATAACATAACATAACCTGACAGCAGTGAGGTTGAAACCTCGACTAAGACTAACAACATGGTAATTCCCCCCCTCCCCCCCCCCCCCCTTCCCCCCCCCCCCCCCCACAAAACTGACGAACAAAGGAACAGGCTCCCAGAGCGACCCACAGAAAGATTATCAGTATGGGAACTTGTCATTGGCTACTGAGTTTGTGCATAGAGCACACATGGTAATCGCCGAGTGCAGTGATATCACTTCATTCATTTACTGAATCATTCATTCATTAATATGAAAAGTCAATGTTATGATACTGAATAATATAATAAATGACTGTGAAAGTTCGTAATTTAATATAATCAATTAATGATGCAATTTTTGTGGTGATATATATACATTCATATATATTTAAATCATTGTTGACGTTCATCGTTAGAAAGTGTTGAAAAAAAGCAGATCTTTAGCTGTAACATACGACTCGTATTTTTATGTTATATGTGTTCGTTAGTACCTCCGTCTTTCTCGTTGTCTATTGTATGGCTGTTGAAGACTCTATACATACCTTTTTATACCCAGTTTCAGTTGTGGTGTATTATGTTTGGGCAGGACTCCGATGTATTCTAACCGTATTAATGTTTCAAGACCACTTCAAGCATGAATATTGAATACCCTTGTCCCTGAGCCATTTTTTTCTGTGGCGGTTATAATTTGTTTCTCTACTTTTGCCTGCATCTTCTTTATCGTTCATTTAAAGATCCTCCCACTTTTCCTTCATTGTTTGCACGTCACATATATTTTGTTGCTGTTATATTGGTGTTAATGTCAAAAATAAAACTTAATCAGAGTGCAATGATTAAAATGAAAATTGGTGTAGTCAATCTATTTTGCATGCATTAAAAACCTGAATGTTACAAATAATGGCTAAATAACTCTCCATCGATAATGACACTGTACAGCCAGAGTTATCTGTCCGGCGTATAAAACAAATTGAAAATGAAAATAAGGAAGTCATGGGTGGGGCGATAGCTTGTCTGTTTGCATAGCTTTGTTGACATCAAAGAGCGCTTGTTTGTTGTTGTTTTTTTTTTTTTTTTATTCTGATCAGTGGAGGTTTTGATGCTTTTTTGCGTGGTCTAGCTGGGGTGCAGGATCACAGCATTGATTTGTTCCAGCAAGGTAGAAAACATGTGGACAGTATAACAAACACGTACACGAGGTATACAACAGACGCTAGCAGGAGCGTCGAAAAAAAAGAAAACATGGGTGGGGGAGGTAGAAGGGCATAGGGCGTTTAAAGGGCCTAAACCTTGTCTAACTATGCTCAAATAACAATAAGCTTTGTCAGTTCTATTTTGTGCTGAATTGTTCTTCTCCCCCCCCCCCCACCGCCCTCCCCCCCTCACCCCCATCCCATGATATTGTTTGAAATTATATGACATGCGTTAAAAAAAATACTAGAAAAAGAACTTCTGAACATTGTTAGGGACTACTTAGTCTCCTTACAAATTTTCTATGGGAGGGGGGGGGGGGGGGGTTTAAAATTTAAAATTATAAGGCTGGCCTCAAGGTGTCTGAGTGCTCAAGTTTCTCCCTTGGGCACAAGTGCAGTTTTACTGCAAGACCCTAGGATACACGTGTACACACACACACACACAGAGAGAGAGAGAGAGAGAGAGAGAGAGAGAGAGAGAGAGAGAGAGAGATTCACAAAAATTATTTTTAGGATATTACAACTTATAATAAATCGTATGATTGTGTGTGTGTGTGTGTGTGTGTGTGTGTGCGTGCGTGCGTGAGTCCGTGCGTTTGTGTGTGTGTGTGAACTGAAGAAATACTTCAATTCATATAATGTTGTAACTATTGTCACATAAGTGTAAAATAACTTGCAAACTATTTGATTTGTTCTGACTGCACTGACAGGGAGACCTACTTGATGGTCTTGGGTTCTGTTCGGTTGTAGACTGAATTAGCCAGTAACGGGTAGCAGGAAATGCCACAGGAAAGTAAAGATGGTCGGCATGGTTTTGGCCACATCACCAGTCGAGTATAGATTGGTCTAAAATATGCAGAGATAGCAGCATCTGCCCGACGTGCCTCAATGTATGAAAGAGGTCTCTATATATTTTATTCTGAATTCAAGACTGTTGATTCCATTAAGAGTAAAGTTAACGTCTAGTTTATGACAGCCCTTCAACCCACCCCCTCCCCCTCCCCCGCCTCCTATTCCGCTCTCCAACACCCTTGTTTATATTTGACTGCAGGTGCATTGTAAACTTCATTCGAAGTTGAAGGGGGTAACTAGAATTTGCCCTATTCACTTCTCATCCAGGATGTGACTTTTAGAGTCGCATTTTTTGGTTATTAATCATCATGTAACAATTTACAGAGATGGTGAAAGCGTCAGGTAGCAGTCCGCAGGGATGGCGCAAATATGATAGACTGTCAGACAGACATCCTCTCCACCATTCCCGCCTTGAGGTCTTTGTGAAAGAAAGTTGATAGGGGTCATATTGTTGCAGGAATGAGGATGTGATTTTGCTGTTCTAGACACAGCTAAGTCTAAAACAGTTTGAGATATTTCGTAGTTTTTAGCTGATGCTTTCCTACTCTCAGATTAACATAGATGTAGACGGCATGTACCGAAAACAAGGAAGTACATCAGGCAAGTTTGTGCGGCTGTCCAGCAATGTCATGTACATCGCCGGAAGCCCTCAGACGTCAAAGCTGGCGGGGTCAAAGGTCGGAAACAATTTCAAAGGATGCATGAGAAAAGTGAGTAATTTTGTTTCGTACAGTATAAGGTAAATTTGAAGATGGTCTCCCCATTTACACACCTCTACACACTAGCTCGCTTCTGATTAGAAGACCTACCGACCACATCACCTCTGATAGGTCGGCCTCGAGCGATCCGACTTTCACACAAGGTCACGGGGATGTTCCGCACTCGCGCTCAAAAAGCGTGTTGTATATTTTATCGTGCTAGAGCTTTTAAAACTAGAAAACATTTGGATACTGGGTCTAACACACAACATGCCACAGACCGTCTCTTTCTCGGAACAAAAACGTAAATGCCAGACAACAACAGACTGCGAAACCTCGACCCAGGTAGACTAGTCCAACCAACCTATCAATGGAGTTGACCTACAACCAGTGGTGTGTAAATGGGGAGACCGTCGTATAAATAACCCGATATTATATGTAGTTACAAGGCCTGTTTGTGGTTGTTTTGACGACGTCATATAGGTCTGAAGTTGGTGCCTTTGGCTGTCTAAAGATAGAGTCACAACTGTCTTCTGGTTGGTGTTTTGAGCTATGGTTTTCAGTGGAGAGCACAAAGATCTTTCTCTGAAAGATGGTTAACGCTTCGAAGAGGTTACATAAGATATGTTAATTCGTGGTCCAGATTTGTCCTGACTAGCAACCGGTGTAGAAGGAGAGCTTCCATTAGAGGATGGACAAATTTTTTTTTTTTTTTTTTGCATGGGCTCATATTTGTATCTCGATGTGAATAATATTTAGATTGCCCAGTTATATCGAAACAGATGTTTTCTTTTCTATTTTAAACACGTGTATAATTTTAGTTAGGTAAAGAATATCTACTGCCCTAGAGCAAGAGGCAGACCGAGAGTACTATGGATAGACAATATATCAGAGATCCTGAGGCAACATGGACTAACAACAACACGTGCAACACACCTGACCCAGGATAGAAAACTGCGACTCCCCACTACGCTGTGAGGCAATTGTGGACAAGACAAGAGAGAGAGAGAAAGAATATCAGTATCGACGTGAACTATCATAACCCTAGCCCTAACCACATAAGTTACGCCTTTACAACTTGTCACGAGACTAGGCAATGATCCTGAACACGCATTTCATAGCACAACAGTTGTGGTTACGTCATCCATTTATTTAGTAATGCGTATATATTTTAAAGTTTTTTTTTTCTTCAGATAAGCTGCTACATAATAAAACACTAGGGACCCCGGGTATTCCTTAGGGTCTCATCCAGTTTAAATCAGGCCCTGCATGAAGGATGTTGTAACTTACTGAGGCTCAATGGCTGCTGCACTAATGTAAAAACCGTTTGGCTTAAACAATGTTGAAACGACAACTATCTAGATGATTTCTTCTTCTTCTCTTCCACCATTTACCTAAGCGAGGTGTTAGGGGGAGATATAAGGATCGTTTGTGCGCTTTTTTCAATGCATTGCACACGCTGGTGTTTATTTCTGCTACGTTGCTGCTGGTGATGTCGCTCTATGTCGTGCGTGGTCTTCCCCTTGCACTGTGTTCATTATATTTCTTCAGTATGGCTCTCTGTGGCAGTTGGTACCAGGGCATTCTCGTCAGGTGGCCAAAGAATTTCATTTGTTGTTGTTTAATAAATTGTATGACTGGTTTCAGTCCTACTCTTCTTCTATCTGTTGTCACGATCTTCCGATCATTAGTTGTAGTAAGAATCCACTTTTGGAACTGGTAGCACAATGTCGGCCAAAACAATGTTCATTTGAGATTTGCATTGGCTGACAGAGGTATCCTTCTATGCGTCAGGAGCAATGTTAATTTTCCCATAGTCTGATTTGCTTTCGCACATCGTATTTTGATTTCTCTACCCATTCTTCCATCTGAGGTGATAAATTACCCTAGAATTCGCTCGTTTGTTTTATTTCTGATGTTCACTTTGATTGATATGGCTTCTTTTTGTCACCTGTTACCATTGCCTCTGTATTTATTATCTATGCTTATCCATATTATCTGGATGTGATGTAGCTAGAGACACATACACAAAACAAAAATAAGAAGAAGACAAAGCAACACAATAACATATAAAGACATATTGCCACAATAATCCCTGTCATCTGTGAACTAGGTCAGATACCAGGCAGACAGTATCAGACTAGACCTGACCGAACTGGCGCGGAAAGAACATGGATTACTGGACGTGGTCGGCGATGTCATCTTTGACAAGTGTCGGGAGCTGGTGGAGTCTCAACCTGTCACCTTTACAACACAGGAATCCTACCTCACTGTTCCTACCTGGGACAGAACCAGGTGAGAATCTGACGATGGATTTTAGGAATTAAGTATGTCCATCCTTGGTTGTCTTAGTTTGTCTGCAAAATTGTCCTTTGACATGTGGTCGGATTTCATTGTAGATATTATTTCATGCCCGTTTCAGCGTAGTACACCAACCATTGGATCAATGGAGACATCCAGCTCTCTCTCCTGCGGCTACTAGTAGCTGTCTGCGTGTGAAGCGGTCACCCTCTGGGCAACAGCTTTGACGAGCTGGCTAAACCAGGAGAGGCTAGCCGATCAGCCCAAACTGATCGATGCGTTACAAAAAGCCTACTCAGCATGCAAAGTTTAGATCCGGCGGACTGTGCGGATGAAACCACCTTGGTTCAACGGACAACAAGGCGACTACCAGCAGGCTCTGTGGAGAGCCTTGAGCACGGCAAAGCTCCAAAGAAGCCCTGGTCATTCGCTGAACCTGAGTTTATCTCCAGATGTCTTGGTTCGTCTTGCCACCGGACTATGATGGACGGGTGCGAGAGTGAGCTCGATGAATTTGCGCAATTTTTCCTCACTTAAATCAAAGTTACCATGCAAGTCAACCTATCATCCATCCCTCAACCTTTATCACCAAGTCCTGTGGCGATAAGCAAACGGCGAAACGGCAGGCCTGGGTGCGCTGACAGTCGTAGTTGCAGACTCACACACAGGCGGCTCAGGTCTTATGATCGCTTCTCACCTATCCGAGCTACAATCACAAATTCGCAGGGCCAGTGATATAGTCCGCATGCCTGATCACCGACTGCCAAAAATAATTTTTCTATGGTGAGCTACTAAAAGAAAAACGCTTTCAATGTGGACAGAAGAAACGTTTCAAGGAAAACCTCAAGACCTTACTGAAAGACTTCTGTATTGATCTTAAAATCGGGGTAGTCGCTGCACGTGACCGCTCATCCTGGCGTTTCTTTCTTCATTGAGGACCTGTGGCCCATGTACCTGCTAGAACTGCAGCAGCAATTCAGAAAAGGCAAGCCAGAAAAGACACTGAAGCAAGTCACCAAAGACTGAGTGAGTTATGAGTGAGTCATGAGTTAAATTATCTTTACAGCACTCCGGACACATCCATAGGCGCTCAGATTAATCTCCCAACATATTCATCAGCGTCGTGCGGTTAATAGTTCCAGTATTATGTTGGTTAACAAGACTTGTGTGCGTCCGGTGTGCTTCGCATGCTTGGCTGTGCCGATCTTTACTCCCAGTTCGCGTATTCTTAGCATTGATGTGGACACGTTGCTTCCAAAATCCTCAGAACGCCCTATCTCTCTAGGGGCAATGGCGTTGTCTGCGTGATCCATGGGCCGGCCATCTTCAAATATTGCTGCAGCTGCCAGTCTGTCAGCTCTTTCATTACCAACAACGCCTGCTTGTCCTGGGACGAATATATGGGACCATAGATGCGGATTCAATTGCCTGTCCAAACTGCTCAAGAATTTTAATTGCTAGAACTGACTTATCAGTCATCTGCGCACCTAAAAACCATAATCCAGTCACCATTGAAGAATTGACTGGTCATCATCACCTTTGATGGACGAACATCATCATCATGTATCATTTCAACAGAACAATGATACTTGTCACAATTATCTGTTATTATGACTGGTGTGCATGTGTTTCGGAGCTAATACTATGATTATAAATATCATTCTTACCAGTTATTGGGGGTCTTTCCTAGTGTATGGAAGTGAAGTATACCAGAGCCGTCTCTGTCTATCTGCTGGACCACAACCATGTTATTCATCTTCAGCGTTCGCCCTTAAAAGGGTTGTTGACATCCTATGATGTGGTTTGCAGCCGGGCTGTGATAATTAGGTTTTTTTTAGACCGACACATTCGATTTCAGCATAGTCATAATTATTCGTATTTTAAGACATGCTTTTATAGGACAAAATTGTTGTTGCTCCCCTTCTCCCCCCCCCCCCCCCCCCCCCCCCCCCCCCCACTCCACCCTCCACAAATGGGACAACGGAATCCGTGCGGAATAATTAATATTCTTCTTTGTCTTCGCGTTCACAGGGTGTAAACTCTGACCGGAAATTCTGGTTGTTCGCCCACCTGAGGACTTTGGTCTTCTTCAAAACCTTAATGTTGTGTGCACATCCGTTTTACAGATCTGACTTGTCTGCTTGTAGATTGTTGGTTATTTAACTATCAGGTAGGTGAACTCCGACTTTGAACGAAGGCTCCAGTCAGTCGACCTTTATGACATGCTTGTTGGAAAGGCATAGGGTCCATTCTTGTCTCCTCTTAACGACCCCTCCACCTCCTCCTACCCCCCATCCCACATGGGACTATGGAACCCACACGGTGTAATTAATATGAAGCTTTGGAGAACAGACATGGCAGCCGTTGGTAGCTCAGTGTTTTATGTTTATTCAATGGATCAACATCGCGGCACACGATTGTAACCTTTAAGTGATCCGTTCTACTTCTAACTCAAGCCTGAGTCGGAAAAATTTCTGCACAAGGCACGAACTCAGATGCACAGACGAGGATCATGAAATGCTGTGGGTAGATTTTTAACCTCACATTTTGCCTGAGCAGTGCCGTTAGGCTACTCTTTTACGATTTCTATCTACCAAGGTATTTTTTAACGTGCGCAAAAATACACACGGGCGTCCCATCTTACTACTCACAGACCAGAGGGAATTACTAGAAGTCCACGTGAAAGAATCCCAGCTTTCACCGGGGTATGAACCTGGGACCTCCAGTCCTCGAGTCGCAGTGTCATGAACTTATACTTGCCTATCACGTGCCCATGAGTTAGAATCCACATTAGGGCCGATTATACAAGATTATCTGCGCTTCTAAATGAATACAATGTCAAAGAGAGTAATGCCAGTCAGTGTGTCAAAAACTATCACCACCACCTGAAGCGAGTCTCGATTAACTGCTATATAACATTCTCTCCTGTAAAACTTACACCTTCTGATGATAATTCTGACAGTGTCGGAGAATGATGCTGGCTTGCCGGATTTAGGTAAAGGCTAAAAAGGCTACAGCTTGAGGCCTCGCAATCTACAGGGGCCTCAAAGAATTTATATTTGTTAATGGGAATCCCTTTTTAATGACAATGATTTTACAGCTTTGAAATTGAGAAAACAAAATGTTCCAAGTTGTAACTTAAAAGCCAAATGTGTCTCAAAATGACAAACAGTTGTCGTGGTCGTACTCTGCCTAATGACGTCATGTGAGATTACAGGTAAAAGAAATGCGGCGGGAATAAAAAGATGAGACAGTCACCAATGAAGAACAGAACAATTGTAAGCACAGTACTGGTGAATGATTTCATAGAATATCAAAGAATCAAATGGTTTTGTCATCTGGTCAGAACAGAACTAAATCAGCCAGCAGCTATAACGTAATACAACCAGAACAGCAGGCTTCAATGCAAGAGGCCGACCAACAAAAAATGGGTGGAGGAAGTAAAAAAAGACACCAAAGAAACGCAATGTGACATTACCACAAGTTACCAAACTAGCAAAATACAATAAACTACATATATAACTACTCTCTGTGACGCTTTGCGGCATAAATAGTAGAACAAACCAAAGAAAGAAAGAAAGAAAGAAAGAAAAGAAAGAAAAAGAAAGAAAGAAAGAGAAAAGAAAGAAAGAGAAAGAAAGAAAGAAAGAAAGAAAGAAAGAAAGAAAGAAAGAAAGAAAGAAAGAAAGAAAGAAAGAAGAAAGAAAAAAGAAAGAAAGAAAAGAAAGAAAGAAAAGAAAGAAGAAAAGAAAGAAAGAAAGAAAGAAAGAAAGAAAGAAAGAAAAAGAAAGAAAGAAAGAAAGAAAGAAAGAAAGAAAAGAAGAAAGAAAGAAAGAAAGAAAAGAAAGAAAGAAAGAAAGAAAGAAAGAAAAGATAAAGAAAGAAAGAAAGAAAAGAAAAGAAAGGAAAAGAAAGAAAGAAAGAAAGAAAGAAAGAAAGAAAGAAGAAAGAAAGAAAGAAAGAAAGAAAGAAAGAAAAGAAAGAAAGAAAGAAAGAAGAAAGAAAGAAAGAAAGAAGAAAGAAAGAAAGAAAGAAAGAAAATAAAGAAAAAGAAAGAGAGAAAAAGAAAGAAAGAAAGAAAGAAAGAAAGAAAGAAATGAAAGAAAGAAAGAAAGAAAGAAAAGAAAGAAAGAAAAAGAAAGAAGAAAGAAAGAAAGAAAGAAAAGAAAGAAAGAAAGAAAGAAGAAAGAAAGAAAGAAAGAAGAAAGAAAGAAAGAAAGAAAGAAAGAAAGAAAAGACAGAAAGAAAGAAAGAGAAAAAGAAAGAAAGAAAAAAAAAGATAAAAAAAAGAAATAGAAAGAAAAGAAAAGAAAAGAAAGTAAAAATCTGAAAGAAAGAAAGAAAAGAAAAAGAAAGACACGAACAACAAAGAAAGAAAGAAAGAAAGAAAGAAAGAAAGAATATACGTTATCGCTGCTGAAGAACACTGACAGTTTTCATGAAAGTGAGAAGAAGTAATGTAAAATGATAATAAACCTGATATAATCCACAGTAAAATGTTACCAGTAGAAATCTGAAGACATTCTCCCGTGTGGCTCAAAGACACGAACAACATTGATTTCCAAGAAATTGGGAGCTTAGATTAACAATCCCTGGTGCAGGATCGGCAGATTAAGTTGGCTTGGCGGGATCTCAAGTCAAATCTTTGGGAAAAGCTAGGGAAAATGCGTTAGCGTAAGACAGAAAAGAGAGTGCAGGGCCAAACAAGCCTTGAAGAAACAATCCAATGGTATTATTGAATGGTCATTTTTCTCACCCAACAAGTAAATGAAACACGGGGAGATCAGAAAGACATTAGAAATCCATTTAGAAAATATTAGAAAATGCCACGAAAGGGAAAAAAACACAACCTTAAGCTTGTTCAAGAGACGTGAGGTTCATGCTGAAGTGAGAACGATTCATCCAAGGATCTGAGGTTCGCTGTAGCCGAGCAGCTAAACGCTTGCATGTCGGTCAGGGGGTCTAGGGTTCGAGTCAGCGTCCAGGCGGATTTGTTTTCCAAATTGACATAGGTCCCCAGATCCATCCAGTCTAAAATTAGTAGCAGGTAATGTCCTGGGGAGTAAAAACGGACATTTTCTTGTTGACTATATTACACATAGAGTGCTGATTAGTCAGTTTAAAAAATAGTTCATATATCTTTTACTATATGCCCCATTGACTTCTTCTGCAGCTGAGCGTCGCAAAGAGCAGTTAGATGTAGTTTTCTGTCTTTTGCTAGCTGCGTAGCTTGTGTTAAAGTCTCCTTGACACTCTCCATCCATAGCTTTCTTGGTCGGCCTCTTGCCTCGTAGCCTGATGTTATCATGTAGACCACACTAGCAGTTGGCTGATTTGGTTTCATTCGGACCAGATTACCAAACGATTTGGTTCTATGGAGTTCTATAAAATGTTTATACCAGTAATGTGCATACTTTCTTTATTAGTTCCTAACTTATTGACATAAGCGTCAAAACGATCTATTTCTTGCATTCGGTTACATTCATACAATCGATATCTAGCATGTTGTAAGGCATCTGTTAATTAGTTTGTGGTGTGCGTCACCACAGATGACAAAGAAGGTGCATGAGACGCTGGACACTGGTCAGTCCGCCACTTAAGTTGATGCTGCGGTCGTTGACTGGTTTCATAATTTTTGTCTTCGTTAGGTTCGGTTTCGGCTAATATTTTCCTCTCGTGAACAAAGATTACAATGAAACTTCATTAACACGAATACCTAAGGACAGAAAAATCAGGATTTCGTGTTTAAACAATTCCTGCTAAACCGTGAATAAAATAAATACATCTCTGCAGGGATTACAAACTCGTTCTCATTACTCGGTTGTTCATCTTGAGCGGGTTCATGGTAAAGAGGTTATACTGTACTGTCATTAGTATTTCAGCTCCCAATTGTTATTGACCAGTCGGTGCTCGATGTGGTCTGTATTATACCGTCTTGACTTCCAAGGACATTTCCTATTTCCCATTTTAGGTTCGGTCCAATTTTTAAAGTTTGCTGCCGTGGCGGTTGAAACATTTAATTAGTTAGCAGGCAAGTAAACATGGTAGTCCCTGTGTTGCCTTTGTCTCCTCATCTCCTTACCCCCAAACAGTCACTAAAATGTGATGTACAATCGCTCCCAGTTCATGAATCCCAGCCATGGCGCAATATCTTGTCTAATTTTGTTAAATTAATTTTTGTCAAAACATTATAATAAAAGTGTCTCTCCAGTGGACACTGGCGTACGTTTTATCTTGTATAGTGTGTCTTTACTTTTAGTCAGAACATTACAATTAAAGTGTCTCTCCAGTGGACACTGGCGTCCGTTTCATCTTGTATGGTGTTTCTTTACTTTTAGTCAGAACATTACAATTAAAGTGTCTCTCCAGTGGACACTGGCGTATGTTTTACACAAGCACTTTAATGACTTGTTTTCGTCCTGTTTATCGCCAATCCTCGCATGTTTTATTAACCACCGCTAGAGTCAGACTGATGGACGCAAACTAGGATCTAAGTAGGGCAATTATGTCTTCTAATCCACAGAATCTATGAGAATACATACACACATATAGAAGAATACATCGTGGAATTCATCCATTGCATATAGAGGACATTTGAAACGCCCTTAGAGAATTGACTAGAAATACGTAATTCCAGCAACATGAATCAATATCCATAGGTTAATGTCAGGGTTGGTATTAAAGAGTGGAGTGGCTAAAAAGGAGCAACGCTTCGAGCGGACCAGTAGGCTTGTTGATCAACTTTAAATTGGCTTGATTTAATTATTCGTTGAATACTCATTTGTATTTTTCAACTGGCCGTCCTGGGGTACATGAAAATTTGACACGGACTGTTAGTTACTTAGTCTTTCTTCTGGAACCTAGGGCGGCGCATAGAGTTGAAGTCATAGCTCTCCAAATCTGGCGGTTCGTTGTTACCTGGTTTAGGCCTTGGATGTTTGTTAGGCCATGTTTGAGCCTTCTCTGATGATGGTTCTACGCAAGGTCTCTCTTGGTCCTTTTTATGAACAGTGGTGATATTTGAAATTAAAAAAAATAATAGTTTGAGAACAGTCATGCCAAAGAAAGGGAAGACCAAAGAGGCAATAGCAATTTTGGGAAATCCCTTACAAAAATCACACACACACACGTACACACGCAGACGCACACGCACATACGCGCCCGCACACGTGCGTGCGCGCACGCACACACACACACACAGGCTGTCATGAAATGTCTGTGGTTGTATAAAATAATCGACTAATCAAGTGGTCGAGGCGAGTGTCTTGGAATCTTTATTTGTAGTGGCATGCCATCAATTGCTGAAAAAGTGTTATGTCATCATGTTATGTCATGTTATGTTATGTCATTATGTTATGCTATGTAAAGTTATCCTAAACAAGTCTGTAAGCACCTGACCACACACTGCTTGTCATGACATGTGTCTCTCTATAGCGGCATGCTATCAGTTACTGAATAAGTGTTATATCATCGTGTTATGTTATGTTATGTTATGTCATCCTGTTATGCTATGTTATGTTATCTTAAACAAGTATATAAACACTTGACCACACACTGCCTGTCATGAGATGTGTCTCTCTGTAGTGGTATTCTATTTTTCATATTTGACAGCTCAAAAGGATCTTTAGCATTCCAGTTTAGGACCGTGGAGTCTGGTGGTCTCATGATGTACAGCAATGGTGATAAATACAGCAGAGATTTTTTTGCACTGGAACTGTTAGATAATCATTTGCACCTTATCATTGACATGGGGTCAGGGATTCTGAAGGTAATGTAGTGCCATTGTGTAATGTTTCACGTCTTGCAATTATTCTTGTTTTTCTTGTTCTTTTTGTAATTGTTCTTCTTCTTGTTCTTCTTGTTCTTCTTCTTGTTCTTCTTCTTCTTCTTCTTCTTCTTCTTCTTCTTCTTCTTCTTCTTCTTCTTCTTCTTCTTCTTCTTCTTCTTCTTCTTCTTCTTCTTCTTCTTCTTCTTCTTCTTCCTCTTCTCCTCCTCCTCCTCCTCCTCCTCTTCCTCTTTCTCCTCCTCCCGCTTGTCTTTATTTTATTCTTTTCTCTCGTTCTCGCCTCTTTAACCCTCGTCTGAACATTGGTATATGAACATAATTGTTGAACGTTTGTTAGACTTCGGTCAAATACAACACTGATTGTACCAGCAAATGACGTATTTGGGTCCTGCAGACATCTCATTGACCAGTGTTCATTTTGTTAAAACTTGACATTTGAGACAGAACCAGTTCTTAATTACATACATCAGCAAATAAAATGGTGGTCTCACTTACAAGGAAATCCTTGCGACGGCATCCCAAAAAAAAAAAAAAAAAAATTATACAACAAACGAGTAAGGGGAAAGAAGAAAGAAAGAAACAAAAACAAAATGGGAAGAAAACTTTTAGAGAAACTCTACAACAGCAGGATAGGACTTTGGTTGAGATGTCTAGAGAAGGCAGTAGCAGAACTTTATATCTTCATCCACACAGAGTGGTTAGAAGAAGAAATGTAAAAAGAAGGAAACGGAGAAGAAGGAGACGAAGAAAAGCAGATTTAAAACAAATAATAATAATAATAATAATAATAATAATAAGACGAAGAAGAAGAAGAAGAAGAAGAAGAAGAAGAAGAAGAAGAAGAAGAAGAAGAAGAAGAAGAGGAAGAAGAAAAATAAAACAATTAAAAAATAAGAAGAAGAAGAAGGCAGCGATGACAACAGTGATGATTTGATGATACTGCAGAGCGTCAACAACAAAAAGAACTTGAGATTAAAAAACAGGAATTAAATCATGAGCGATAACAGAGAAAGACTAAGATTATTTTACATCTAATTCTACAGGCATACTTCCATATTAGGTAAGGTTATTCTGTGTTGTTGCAGCTATTTCGTGAACATTTGTGTGTCTTTGGCGAATTATTCTGGTGAACTCAAACTACGAACCGTCATGTTTTAGTCTGGAATAACTGCTGCATCTCAGTCTCTCGTGTAAAACTGTACTGTCTGCGGAGTCATGCTGGCTTTGCCGGATTTAGGTATAAGCTAAATTAGCTACAGCTTGGGGTTTCGCAGTCTGCAGGGGCCTCAGACAATTCATATCTTTGAATGGCAATTATTTTTACTAGGAAATAAAATACAATTTAAAAAAGTGTTTAGGTTTTACCTTAGAGCCTTTTAGAGAATTATGTACTTTAATTTCTATGATTATGCGAGCACATTTCCTTTTTTTTTTTTTTCTTTAAATAAAAAAAATTAATAGCAATATATTTCTATCAAGAATATATTTGTAAGTTTCATGAGACTAGGTGATGTAATTAACATAAGTATCGCCATCAGAGCATAATCGGCTAACGGCGTCATTGAATCTAAATCCAGTCCTGAATTCTGGTGAAAGAAAATTGCACGGAACTGAGTTTTATGGCTGGCAAGTGAATGGCAACAAATATACGTCACAGCCAGGATTTAAAACAAACGAAACACATCGATAAATTTAGTCGAGACCAGAATAAGACATAATAATATACAGTATTAAGAGAACCTAACTGAGAAGAAGCAGATTAAACATAAATGTTGACAACAACGGTCCTGAAATCCCATGCTGTAATTGTTGAAGAATTTTTTTCATTTTAGCGCGGGCGTCTTCCTAGTCACACTCGCCATCCCCATGGGCTGTGAGTCCCGTGCCCCCCCCCCCACCCCACCCCCCCTCATAGTTTAATATAACACTATCGTCTTAAAAGACGGAAAGGGGCCAGTTAGTCATTGTCTAGTGGTTTTATTAGTTGATTATTGTATTTGATTTAATTTTACTTGTTATATTTCTTCATCGTGGCTCTCTTTGACATTTGGTACTTGGGCATTCTCGTTACATGGACAAAATATATCATCTGTTGCTCTTAAATGAACTGTGTGATTTATTCAAGTTCTAGTATTCGTCTAGTCTCTTCATTTTTAATGTTATATCTTCTTATTACTCGGCATCTCCTCAAACTAAATTGTAACAAGCCATAGTTTAGAAAATTCCAGTACATACAGACTTGACACGCTGTACAGTTGTGATATGCCGTATCCAGGTACAGGCGAGCAAACTCCCAGTGACAGACGGCAACCCTCATGATGTCTACTTTGAGTATACAGACAACAAAGGATACATCTCCATCGACGGACAGAAGGAACCCTTCTCCTCGCTGCGAGTGTCAGACAGACTTGACCTCCACGGCCACCTGTATGTGGGAGGTTTAGGTCCAGAGATCAACGTCTCCAGTCTGCCCAGAGAGCTGTGGGCCGCCATGCTGGGCCTGTCCTATGTTGGCTGCCTTCAGGATCTGGTTCTCAATGGCAATCAAGTGGATCTTGTCGAGGCCACCAAACAACAAAACAAGACAGATGTGGTTGGATACTGTAGAAAGGTAAGTCCCTTGTCGTGTTGACAAGAATCTTGACAGATATAACGGTTTAAACACCTTTAGGGAAATTTTTAATAAGTGGATTTACTTATTGGATCTGGCACTAGCCCACCTATAGCTGTGTTTGTGTGTGTCTGTATGTGTTTGTGTGTGTGCGTGTATGTGTGCGCGCGCACGCTTGCGTTAGCGTGAGTGAGTGAGTGAATGAATACCAAAGTGTGAAATACATGCATATGGCAAATTTCTTAAGCAAGTTAATAGATGCAACTATTTAGAAAGAATAATAACATCTGATGCAAGATATCTTGCAGAAATTAGAACAAGAATCGTCATGGCAAAAAGTGGCCTTTGGGAAGATGAAAAAGATTCTCACTAACAAGAAGATGTCAACTTCAGTTAGAAAAAGTGTTAAAGTGCGAAGTAGAACCTGAGTTGTTAAATACTTGTGAAACATGGACAATAAGTAAAACAGAAAATCATTTACCCGCAGCAGAGATTAAGTTTCTGAGAAGAATAAAAAGAATCTCATGGAAGGATAGACAAACAAACGAAGCAGTCTTCATCGAGACTGATGAGAGTCGTAAACCTATTAGAATAATTAGACGTAGTATTATTTGGACTTGTTATGAGAGAAATTTACTCAAGAATTGTGTAACAACTGACAAAATTTATGGATAGAGAGTAGGAAGAAAGGAAAATGATAAACAGCTGGGTGGTCTGGCCACATGGATGGAGCGAGCCGAAAACATTGAACTGATCCGAGATTCTGGTGATCGTGCAAGATGGCCAAACATGACAGCCTACGCTTACCGGCACGGCACATGACGATAATGATATGTGTGAAAGAAAGAAAGAAAGAAAGAAAGAAAGAAAGAAAGAAAGAAAGAAAGAAAGAAAGTAAGTAAGAAAGAAAGAAAACAGACAGACAAACAGACAGACAGACAAACAGACAGACAGACAGACAAACAGACAAACAGACAGACAGACAGACAGACAGACAGACAGACAGACAGACAGACAGACAGACAGACAGACAGACAGACAGACAGACAGACAGACAGACAGACAGACAGACAGACAGACAGAGAGAAAGAAAGAAAGAAAGAAAGAAAGAAAGAAAGAAAGAAAGAAAGAAAGAAAGAAAGAAAGAAAGAAAGAAAGAAAGAAAGAAAGAAAGAAAGAAAGAAAGAAAGAAAGAAAGAAAGAAAGAAAGAAAGAAAGAAAGAAAGAAAGAAAGAAAGAAAGAAAGAAAGAAAGAAAGAAAGAAAGAAAGAAAGAAAGAAAGAAAGAAAGAAAGAAAGAAAGAAAGAAAGAAAGAAAGAAAGAAAGAAAGAAAGAAAGAAAGAAAGAAAGAAAGAAAGAAAGAAAGAAAGAAAGAAAGAAAGAAAGAAAGAAAGAAAGAAAGAAAGAAAGAAAGAAAGAAAGAAAGAAACCTAAAAGTTTCCAGCTAATATTCGTATACAAAAGTGTTTAAATCTTTGTTGTTTTTTCTAGTGTCTTTTCTGTTAAATATAATTGTTGAAGGCCCCAACTTAATTTATGTTGGTGTGTGTCTGTATGTGCGAATGCATGATTATTTCTGTTATTAATTTGCATTTGAAAATGAAGTGAACACAGAGTTGTGTTTTATCTACTCTGTTATTATGTTTATGTGACTGGGTGATGGGAAAATATGTTGGAAAGTCTCCCATTGCCTGGAACTTGTAGATTTTGGTTTTGCAGATTTGTTCTGTCGGCTCTCTGGCTAAGTCGATGCCGAACGCTTCGTAATGCCGGGGTGCCGGGTTCGATCCCAGCTGCGGGACATGCGCCTTGCATTAATTTCGACAGTGGTGTTAAGAATCCGACCGTACAGTAAGCAGTGACAAACTACTGGACGTAAATTTGCCTAGAGAAACCACACAACAGCCAGGGGCTGCTTGGGTTGGTTCTGCAACGTCCTGTAAAGGATACCCAACTAACCTTTAAGAATTGTTCTGTTAAGAAAGATCAACAATGGCAGGCAAAGACAAATATGGAAAGGTAAATCTAGCAAAATAGCATCAATTTTTGGGCTACACATAATTTATGAAAAGACACATATAGTAAGACAGCAATAGCAGGTCAAACAGCTGTCTAGTTGGTCTTAGTACACGTGTTTCTGCAGCGAGGGGCTTTCGTCATTTGGATGTGAAAGTTAAATTTCCTGGCATGGTAAAAACAGCTTTTGATTTTAGGCTGTTTGACGTGTCCTAGCTCTCTAATTCTTTCTATGAATGTCGATCAGTGCATGTCTTTTGTTTATTATAAATATTAGAAATCTCAGACTCATCATATACTGGTCGGTCACTCGATAAAAGTTAAATTTCTTCTTCTTCTTCTTCTTCTTCTTCTTCTTCTTCTTCTTCTTCTTCTTCTTCTTCTTCTTCTTCTTCTTCTTCTTCTTCTTCTTCTTCTTCTTCTTCTTCTTCTTCTTCTTCTTCTTCTTCTTCTTCTTCTTTCTTTTTTTTCTTTTCTTCTTCTTCTTCTTCTTCTTCTTCTTCTTCTTCTTCTTCTTCTTCTTCTTCTTCTTCTTCTTCTTCTTCTTTCTTCTTCTTCTTCTTCTTCTTCTTCTTCTTCTTCTTCTTCTTCTTCTTCTTCTTCTTCTTCTTCTTCTTCTTCTTCTTCTTCTTCTTCTTCTTCTTCTTCTTCTTCTTCTTCTTCTTCTTCTTTACGTTCACCGACTGTAAACTGATGGAAAGAGGTTCTGGGTGTTCATCCACCTCCGGACTTTAGCTCTGTTCTAGAACCGGAGTGTTAAGTGCACATCCGTTTTAAAAATCTGGCTGATTTATATGCAGACTCTTGGTTCCTTACCTTTCAGGCAGATGTACTCCAACTTCGAAAGATAACCCTGCTCAGTTGACTCCTATGACATTCTTGTCAGAGGGGGTGGGGAGGGAGTGCAGTGGGTCTTTTCTAGTTTTTCCCCACTATGAGGTCCCGGAATCCACACAGGGAGAAGTGACCTTTGTGAAAAACTATTTGCATCCACAGCTAGAGCGTCAGTGTTTGAGCCTTCCTTGCAACCACAATGGACGATGTATAGAAGGCTGGAACCGCTTCACTTGCGACTGTCGAGCTACAGGATACGTTGGCAGCGTCTGTCAGACAGGTTAGTATAGACAGTTTCATTGGTCAAGTAACCAAAGGCTAATGTCACATGACGGCAGGTCCAATGTTTGAGATGCCACATGACGGCAGGTCCAATGTTTGAGATGTCACATGACGGCAGGTCCAATGTTTGAGATGTCACATGACTGCAGGTCCAATGTTTGAGATGTCTCATGACGTCAGGTCCAATGTTTGAGATGTCACATGACGGCAGGTCTAATGTTTAAAATGTCATATCGCGGCAGGTCCAGTGTTTGAAATGTCGCAATCAGTTCTGGCAAGATGACCTTCCATGCCATGATGTCAAACTATTCAGCATCTTCTCTCTTGGTCTTCCCCTGATTCCCACCCCCCCCCCCTTTTTTTTTCCACCTTTCCCATTTTAGTTTCTCCTTCTCATGACATGACCAAAGGATGTAGACTGCCTCCTTCTGATGTAGGCAATCCGCTCTTTTCGTACGTAACTCAGTTTCTTTCAGGCCATTTTCATTTCTCTTTTATCAGCCCACGGTATTCTCATCATTCGTCTGTCAAATCACATCGTTGCCACTTCCAACAAATTTGTCACTAATGGTGTCATTGTCCATGATTCCCTTCTATATATCAGGATAAAATTTAAATGGATTTTGAGAATTCATTTTCTGGTCTCAATAATAATTCTAACGCTCGCTTTGTCCTTTAGCTGCGGTGACTCTGAGATTTGACGGAACACAGTTTATGAAGGTTACCATGGCTACAGAGTCGGTTACACAAGCAGAGGACATCTCACTGAGGTTTCGAACCATGCATCCAAATGGACTTCTCTTCCTAACGGCGGGCGAGAAAGGCGATGGGATGGAGTTGTATCTGGAGGGAGGGGTGCTCTATTTGTCCGTTGATGTCGGCAGTGGTGCCAAGGTTAGTTTTTCCATTATCATCTTTATCGTCATCATTATGTTTATCCCCATCTTCATGTTATCCTCAGATCCCCTGCGATAGCGGATAATCCGCGTTAAAAAGCTAAGGCGTGCTTATTTTGAATAGTAAAGTGGAAATGTCAAGTATTGCTAAAAGGCATTTTTGATTAGCTCATAAAAAGTAAACCATATCTTTCAGTTAATGTCTATTGGGCGGGGATAGGGAGGGAAAATTTTTGATGGAGTAACACATAGTATTAGTCCGAAAAAAATCAAAGAAATTTGAAGCTGTAAGAAAACAGCAGCACCTGTGCAATTATAAATTTTAAAATCTTAAGGCCGTGAGAAATCTAAGACCACATGCAAATCTTTGTGTTAATCCTACAGGAGTTTTCGAGATATTTGCCTATTCTACAGGAGCTTTTGTGATTTTTTCCCATTCTAGATATTTACTGCATTTCCTTAAAATCATATTTCTGCTGCCATTTGATGTTTCTTACTGTGTCTTCTTATTGTCTTTATTTCACACTGATTTATCAAGACCCTGTGTGAGCGAGTGAAAAGAGCCAGAGCTCATAGATTGTTATATATCACACAACTCATTTTATCCTGTGCTCATTCCTTATGATCCTAACACTTCGATTTTAGCAGACTTATCGAATACAATTTTTATTTTGTGAAATGTTTATATATAATATATATAAAAAATGTTGTTAAATTATAAAATGTTGAGTTTTTACGGTTCCACTCTACTTTAACTAACTCTATGAGGACTAATCACCAGTTAACTGGCTTCTGGATGTATTCCGAGCGGACTATTGTCCAGTATTCTGGCAAATCATGGAGATATTCTAATTTTGTTCCGTTTGCAGGGGAAAAACGAATTTTTATGAAGATGCTTTGAATAGCAAAAGGAAGTCCTTTCACAGCCCAACCAACCTGCTTACAGGAGACCCAGCCCTTCCCGTTACAAACCGCCCCAGGCAAAAATGGCAGTCCTTTTCAGGGCTGCCAGTTCCACTCCCGAAAACCCGGAAACATGATGTTACAAATAAATCGAAAATTAGGCGAAAATGATCGCCACAAAGAAACACAAACTCAAATCAGAAAGCAAAGGAACCGTCCTTGAGAAAGCAGGTCACCAGATGGCTTTAAAAAAAAGACAAAGCTTGATATTTTTGTTTTCTTCTATACGATACGAAGTCCTTTCGTTTGTGCTGTTCCGCGTGGCTTTGGCGTAACTTTCAAAATTTTTTTTAACTTCTTAGATGTGATACAATTTTTACGTGATTTTTCTATATCAAATGAACTCTTCATACTGCTCTGTCGCTGATGAATCTCTGCCAGGTTGTGACAATATTCTATGACTGATATGCAAGTGAAAACCTATTGGCGATAATTTAGTTTAGGATATGAAGATTGAACAAAATATTTCAATCCCCCCCCCCCCCCCACCCTTTAAACAAAAGTGGTCCTAAAAGAGTGTAATAACTGTATATTTATTGAGCTCATGTTTTTGTTTTGTTTTTTAACCAGATTTTGTCAGCCGGCCACACTCTCAATGATGACCGTTGGCACACCGTTTTCATCAAACGCAGAATGCAAACTGTTGAGATGGCAATCGATCAGGACAGACCCGTTACAGGTATTAGCCAGAGTTTGTTGCCTTGTTGTGCCAATTCTCCCCATATAAATGTCCTATACAAACTGGCAGTATCATTTTTCTTTCCTGTTGTAAACATCCAGCTTTTCAGTGTATAGATAGTCGTGTATAAGTTGTGTTTTTTTTAATAACTGGTGCCACACAACAGACATTGCAGATTTACTGGTCACTAATCACCACCTGCTTTATTCCATGATGCATCACTTTCATCGTTATTGTTTTTGTATCTGTATAATTAGATTATCTAATATAATAAATGTAAAGTATGATGCTGTCGTAATGAAACAACAGTATTAAATATGTTAAGTACAATGCTGGTCTGTGCTGTCAAAACCCAATATTTAAAAACAGCTATGCGTCTAAAACTTGTGAGTTCTCTCTCCGCATGGTATACCACTATCCTAAGGAGAGAAGAAAACGTGCCAACTGGTATGTTAGGATTTGACAGTTAATGTCTTGCCTTTGGGAGCACTTCTTAATAATCTTACTTTCACCTGCATCAAGCACACACACCCATGTTGTGGCCTTTTCTGGATTCCTTTATCCTTACATTTCGTTGTTTTTGGACTATGCATTTTTTGTAAGAGTGTGGTATACGTGTGACCTATGTGTTCATTGCCAGACAGGACCAGCTTCAAAAGTCCAAATCTTTGTTTTTATTTATGTTTTGGCCATTGTTAAGATTTAACACAACCAATAAACCATTTTGTTACTAAAAAAAACGTTGCTCCCATCATCAGTTTGTCTCATTCCCTCGTAAAAACATCATTACCATAACACATGATGACCTGTTTAAGATCTGGTCTGTGTTCTTGCCCGATTTATATCACATAACCAAGTCAACCATATACATACATTCTTTTTGGTTCCCAGCACTGCTCCAAGATTGTTAGTTGTCATTCCAGTTTCAAGTTTTATTTCTCCACAGGAGAGCTCCCAAAATCTTGGTTGTGTACATCTCATGACCTTATCTAGTTTATGAATTCACTGAACTATGACTATGAAGCTTAACAAAGAGGCACAGCGTTCCCACACAAGACAAATCGGACATTTTAGCTCGAGTCTTTCTCAACAAAAACCATTTCAACAAGCCATAGTTCACTGGATGAATTTCTTGGTTTTGGCTCGACTAGGTCGCCCCTGTTTTTAAACTAGTTTATAGTTTGTTTGTTTTGTAAACCACATTTCACCTGCCATCAGTTGTCTCTCAGGTTGTCTGCTTCTGGCCATGTTTTGTAGAAACATATACACATACATTTACATATATAACCACATTCACGAATTGGAAGACTGTTGCTTTTGTGTTTTGGCTGCATAGGTCAGCATTCTACTTAACAAATGTAGTGGAATGGTGACAAAACATTCAAAAATAACACATAGTAGTTGCTAGTTTTGACTATTGAATTATATTACTGTGTATGTTCTATAAAAACTACGTTATAAACATCACTTTATTGTTGCTATTTTTATTTGTTTTGGTTTTTTTTTTTTTTTTTTTTTTTTTTTTTTTTTTGTTTTTTTCAAAAAAAAAAAAATAACCATCATCGTTTTAACATTAGTTAATAAAACATTAGTCCTACAAAATGATTACTTCCAATTTCAGACATAATTCCTGGTAGCTCTTTCTCACTGGTAACATCAAGAATCTATGTTGGCCGTGTGTCCATATCAACAGATATCAATGGTACCATTGCCTTGCTTAGAGTTTAGTCTGCAAATTGTGTGCATGACTGGCATTGACGTTCATTTTGCCTGATATATTTTTCTTAGAAGATATAATTTTGTCTGTCTGTTCTGTGAAGCTTTCTGTTTGATGAAATCAGTTATATTACCTTCTATAGTTGTTTTTCTAAATAGCAAAATAATTTAAGAAAGATTCTGAAATTTAATTAAATTATCAAAGTTGGTATTTCCCAATGAAAACTGTTCTCTATTTATCATATTGAACCTTTTCAACTTAAAACATTTTAGAAAACATTTAAATGGGAAAGGGGCAAGAGATAAATACATAAAAGGTATGGCCACAGGGTACAAGAGCACTGATCTGATCCTTACGATAGTGATCATGTGCAGCGGAGAAGAATACATATCTGCTTATGCTTTTCAGCATTGTGCATGATAAGAGTCACTGTTCTGCTGAAAATGTGTATCAATAAACTAACCTATTTTTCCCCCAGAAGATAAATTAGATTCAAATTGTAAAACACCATACACTTGCCCTAGTTCTTTTTGTTCATACGCAGTATTAATTTTTTATTTTAAATTCTTTTTTTTTTTTTTTAAGTTTATCATCAACTTTTAGGTATAAACATTGTTTGTGAAATGTGCATTCTTGATTCTCCTGCACGAATATTTTGGAAGTTGTAAACTAATGTATATTTATTTATAATTTAATTCACTAAAAGAAAGGTTTTTGTTACCATTATTATGTAAATGAAACAGCATTTACTTTGTTTTATTATGAAAGAAGCAAGATTTTCATGATACTGCACTGCTTACAAATAGATAATGTAACCAATTTTTTTTCAAGATGGAAACGCAAAGAAAATACAGATTTTTAACACTGAGTGACTGAATAAAGAAAAGATTTCACTGTGTTCAGGACATTGACATACATGCTGCATCCGCTTCCTTGGCAGCCAACGAAGTGTTCTTGTACTAGTAGTTCCAGTTAGCGACCCAGTTAAAATGTTGCCTGTCTTCCCATTGCTTTATACTGTTTGGTCTTGCTAGGCAGTTTTTTTATTTTACGCTCCCAAGTTTGCCATGGCTAATTAAACGGATGGCTCTTTATACTATTGTCGAAATTAACATAAAGCTGTCTACTGGCAAAAGGCCCGCAGCTGGAATCAAACTGGGTATCTTGGGATTGTGAAACATGTCATAATCCCTAATGCACTGAGTTATGAGTTAGATTATCTTCACAGCACTCCAGATACATCCATAAGCGCTCAGATTCTTCTCTCAACATATTCATCAGCGTCGCGTGGTTAATAGTGCCAGTCCTATGTTGGTTAACAAGATTTCACGTGCGTCCGGTGCGCTTCTCATGCTTGGCTATGCAGATCTTAGCTTCCATTTCTCGTATTCTTAGCAGTGATGTTGACATGTTGCGTCATAAAACCCTAGAACGTCCTATCTCTCTGCGTGATCCATGAACCAGCCATCTTCAATTAATGCAGCACCTGCTAGTCTATCAGCTCTTTCATTGCCAACAACGCCTGCATACCCTGGGACGAATATTAAGCTTACTGCACTCAGCACACACACGCGAGAATAGCTCTGTGATTCTAGCCACATGACTGTTTGTGTTAGCACTTCGGCTGGCTACCATATGCTTTTAATGCGAGTGTATGCTAGATTTGCTGAGACAGCAATTTGTCAGTCTTTCCACAAGGGACAGTGATAAACATTCTGTGTGTTTTTCGTTGGCACAGGAGCGGAGCAAAGATGGGGTGACCCGTTTGCTATGAAGCTGAAATTAAAATTGCCAGATTACCAGATTACTAGATTAGCCACATGAAGTTTGTGTCACCGCCATCACCTCCATCGTCATGCTGCTGGTAGGCATTGACAGCAGCTGGATTCTGCTCCCGACAACTCCTATCGAGCGTCACAACACAGGAGAATGTGAAATTGGGCGCTTTAGACTCTGATATCCATTCCTCACCTGGATGGATGACTGTAAGGCTACAAACCTGCATGATGTCATCCTCTGCCCTACACAGCCATGATTTGCCCCTTTTGAGACTATTGCCCTTTTTCTTGAAGAGCATGTGGTGAAAGGGTGCTTCAGATCTGAGCTTATCTTGCGGTATGCATGAGACCCCTAGATCTTGATCCTGTAGTTCATGGTATATCAAACTTTTCAGCCTGCTTATTGTCACATGCTCCTGAAGGACCTGAGTGAAAACCTAATGATAGGCTTTTTAATCTAGGTCTTGTCTGGTTTAAGAGGCGTCCATGGCTTAGGTGTTGCGAGTCCGACTGGCAATTCCAACCACGTCCTTCTCTATCTACAGAAGGACCTGCTCCAACGTACAGTGATCTAAACCCACTGCTAGCTGCGTGGATTTTTATCATGGGGTGCGGCGTCGCAGGTCGACCCAGCCTAACATGGGTACCAGTATGTATGACGTGGTAAAGTAAAAAAAGCCGGTGTATTGCTGACCACATTACCCACCTAGGGCCGATTGGTCTGTTAAAATATGGGTGCTTTTCCCATATGCCAGATGCGCCCGAAGGCGTGAAAAGGGGATCTTTACTTTACTTTTAGACGTTAGCTTGCGGATCGGAAGGTCGTGGGTTCGCTCTCTGGCGGAGCCGAACTTAAAAAAAAAAAAAATTGGGTCGCCCCAGCTTTGAGTGGGTATCAGGTGCAGTCCCAGGAAGTAAAGGCGGCCGGTATGAGGCTGACCACATCACCGATTTTGTGCCGATTGGTCTATAAAACAGGTCTAGCCCTGTATGCGCTATACGCCTAAAAGCGTGGAAAAGGGTCCTTTAAATACTTACTTACTTATCTGGTTTAAACAACAAATCAACATCATGACACAAGGGTAGTAAGCCATAAGTGCTCCGTTCTACTTCTAACTCAACCATGAGTCTGAAGAATCTCAACGCAGTGCACGAACTCCGTAGATTTGTAACTCCAAATTTTGCCCGGCAGCGCCGTTTGACTACTCTTTTCGATTTCCAACGATTGTTTTTTCCTCTCTGGCACTAATAGGTTTGAATTTTTTCATGAATGTATTTTTGATTATGTCACTGATAGACAAAGTAAAAGCCAGTGGCGTATCAGTTGTATGATGCGTGACTCATAATTGCATATGTTCAACGTCACAATGACCATATTTATATAAATTTACATTTCTGTTGTGACTGATATTAAAATTTTTATGAACGTCCTCTCCTCTCTCAGACTGATAATTATCAAGTTTTCATGAATTTACAGTATTAGTGATTGGTTGTATTTTCACTTAGATATGAAAGGAGATTATGAAGGCTAATACTTCTTCTCCTTCTTCTCTTTTTGTTCTTCTGTTTCTTCCTCCTCCTCTTTTTCTTCTTCTTCAGCATTCTCAGTCTTTGAGGTTGCTTACTGCAGATAGTCAGGCACCATTATTCCTCTTTGTCATTAGATTTCTGTTTCCAGTTAGTAACACTAAATATTTTAGATCTGTCTGTGTGTTATCTCTCCACTGTCCTCTAGACCTTCTGTTCCCATTCATCTCTGTTGTGTGTGTAGCTGTTCTATCTGTTTTCTGCCATTTTCTGTCTGTATGCCGCCACCATTGCAATCTACAGCTTAATGCAACTAATAGTTTTTAGTTGCATCAACGATTTTGCATGTTTAGTCATGGATGACTTGTCTATAAATGAATATACCAGGTGTATCAATTGGTTCTCGGGTGAAACGCCTTCTGTGTGTTTATCACAATCTGCATGAACTGTGTTGATATTATAAAAAAATATAAGTATTTCTTTTTTTTTTTTAATTTCCTAGTTGAAAAGTTATAAATCTTTCAGTCATTAGAAATAAAATACAAATAAATTTTTATGAAGTCTTGTAACTATAAAATATGCATCGTGTGATAATTGTATTTATATGTAAAAACGTTATTTCTGCTTTTTTTATTATAAAATTGTCAGTAACGTAACAGTTTAATTTCAGTCAATAAGATAAATTATCTTCAATCATAAAATGGTAACCGTTATTAATTTCTTCCTAATTTCTCAAAATGGAAGCCACCATGGTGTAATGGCTAGAAGCTAGCCTGCAGACCTGAAGGTCGTGGGTTCAAATCAGAGTGAACTATTTTTAAAATGACATTGGCTCCTGGGTTGACACAGCCTTAAACAGGTAGCAGGTAAATTCATGGGAAGTAAAGGCGGCCAGCAAGATGTTGTCCACATCACCCACTGAGTGTGGACGATTGGTCTTTAAAATACAGGTCTAGCTCTACATGCCAGATACGCCTTAAAAAGGTGGGAAAGGGCCTTTTAATATCAAATTATTTCCTAGTCGTTTGTAATCTATCGTTTAATGTTTTTAATATTTGGTTTACAGATGCAGACATTACGATTTCATTAAATTATTACAGAATTTAAAATCTTTAAGTAGATTCCATCTTTTTCCATTTTTGTATAGTCAAGTTTTGTTTTAACATTTCATTATATTGAGACAGTTGGATGTTGTTTTACTGAGAGAGAGAGAGAGAGAGAGAGAGAGAGAGAGAGAGAGAGAGAGAGAGAGAGAAGAGAGAGAGAGAGAGGGCGAGAATGAGAGAAAAAATAAACAAATATCTTTAAAATTAACAGTAATAATTAGTAGTGACAATAGACATTTAAGCGAATGAATATTCCCTTTATCTCTGGGGGAAAAAATGGTAAAATGCATTCGTCCCCTGTTCAATTTCGGACTTATTTATGTTATAACGTGACCGCTGTGATGTCATTAATTATTGATTTAACTGTTATTATATTAACTGAGTGGTGATTTCTATCAGCCAACCTGCCTGGTCGAGCGAAAGAGCTGGGACTGTCCAGTGTGGAGGCTGGACACATGGCACAGCAGGACGAGGCAAGCTCTGGCCACCGTTCTGGCTTCATTGGCTCTATGCAAACTTTTATCTTTAATGGCAATAATTTTTTCCAGGTAAGAAAACTATTCCACGTCGGGGTTGTTTATATTTGCAGTTGTTCACGGTGATTGTAAATATAGAGAGTCATAGATACAGGGAGGTGGAGCCGTCATGGTGTAGCAGCCAGACTCTCGCCTGTGGATCCTATGGTCATGAAATCGAATCCGCATTGTGCTAGATTTTTTTCAAAACCGTGACCTTGGCCTCCAGGTCCACCCAGTCTTAAATGGATACAATGTTAAGTCCTGGGAAGTAAAGGCAGTCGGCATGATGTTGACCACATAACTCATAGAGGGCTTATTGGGTTATAAACATATGAGTCCATCCTCAAATGCCGGATGCACCTACACAAATATGGCTGGCTTTATACAGGTGCCGGGAAAAAGCCACAAACTTTGAATATCTAGGCTCTATAATAAATAGCAATGGAGACTGTTTGACATAAATTAAAAGGAGGATGGCCAATACAAAGAATAAACAGCCTAAAAATTCTATGGTTAAGCACCAGCAAGGAAATCACAATTAGAATTCTGAGAGCATGCATCTTCCCTGTAGCAACATACGGATGTGAGTCGTGGACTATCTCCCAGTTCTTAAGAAAGAGAATAGGGGTTTTTGAGCTGAAATGCTATAGAAAGATTCTCAGAATATCTTGATCAAAGAAGAGGAGAAATACTGACTGAACATCAAAGAATATTGGCTAAAAAAACAGCATCCTGTCTCGGAAGCTGAAATATTTTGGTCATATCAAGCGCCACGAAGGATTGGGAAAAATTATAGCAGAAAGCATGGTACCAGGAAGGAGGGGCAGGGGCCGACCAACACGAGGATGGGCACAGGATATAAGTGACTCCTTGAGTATGAAAGTACATGATGCGGTAGATTTGGCGAGAGACCGAGTTTCTTTCAGGCATACCATGATGAGAGCGACGTTCTGCAAAGGACCTGCTACTTGATGATGATGATGACTCTTATTTTACTATTCTGTGCTTGAGGGCACTAGGTCAATGTGGCATTTGAAACAGGTGCACTAATCATGGAAGTCGTAAACCTGGAAGTTAATGTGGTCATAATAATTCTGGTTAGCATGCACGACTGGTATCATGAAACAATAGATCAGATGTTGTTTTTCCGCCTTATTGCATGTTGTTGTGGACAAAGGGCAGAGGGAAGCTTCCTCTGTTGATATTCCCCTGTGAACCATATCCAGGTTTAAAGGGTAAGATGACGATGAACTCGTAAAAGAATTTTTAATGTCTTCTTTCTTAGGCAGTGCATCGTTTGTGGCTGGATATTTTTTATGTACACAGACACATGTTATGTATGTTTTTACATCATGTTAGCAAGGGATCCTAAAGAACTCTGACAATGGATGTGTATATTTGAGCCCTATGGAAGTAGTGAGCCCATGTGTTTGGTGTTTCCACTGTCTCCTTCAGATATCAGCCGCTGTCTTCTGGGACTACAAGAGTTAAATCCCAGTGTCAATAAAATAGCTGTTCACAATTACACATTTTGTGGAATAAAAATAAAAGCAGAACATTTGACTATTATTTGTTAGAAGATTGACATTAAGATGTCCATTTGGGCTTTAACATCACGACAGTGTATAGCTCTATGGCTTAAGATTAGTGAACGAGTGTAACAATGTTAAGACCCTCAAGTGCTATGGCTTTGTTTCTGTGGCTCCCATTGGAGGGGGAAACACACCCACTGCCCCCCCCCCCGCCCCCTTCCAACAAGCATGCTGTAAAAGTTGACAAAGTAGGTGTGGTTCTTTTGGTGTCGGACTGCATCTGCCTGAGAGGTCAGGAACAAACAGTCTATGCACAAAAAAGCCAGATCTGTAACATATCTGTAAAGTTCTGGAATAAGACTAAAGTGGGACAAGACTAAAGTGGGACAAGACTGAAGTGGGACAAGACTGAAGTGGGACAAGACTGAAGTGGGACAAGACTGAAGTGGGACAAGACTAACGTTTAACAAGACTAAAGTGGAACAAGATTGAAGTGAAATAAGACTAAAGTGGGACTAGACTGAAGTGGTACAAGACTAACGTTTAACAAGACTAAAGTGGAACCAGACTGAAGTGGGACAAGACTAACGTTTAACAAGACTAAAGTGGAACCAGACTGAAGTGGGACAAGACTAACGTTTAACAAGACTAAAGTGGAACCAGACTGAAGTGGGACAAGACTAACGTTTAACAAGACTAAAGTGGGACAAGACTGAAGTGGAACAAGACTAAAGTGGGACTAGACTGAAGTGGAACAAGACTAAAGTGGAACAAGACTAAAGTGGGACTAGACTGAAGTGGAACAAGACTGAAGTGGAACAAGACTAAAGTGGGACTAGACTGAAGTGGAACAAGACTAAAGTGGAACAAAACTAAAGTGGAACAAGACTAAAGTGGGACAAGACTGAAGTGGAACAAGACTAAAGTGGGACTAGACTGCAGTAGGACAAGACTGAAGTGGAACAAGACTAACGTGGAACAAGACTAAAGTGGGACTAGACTAAAGTGGGACAAGACTGAAGTGGAACAAGACTAAAGTGGGACAAGACTAAAGTGGAATAAGACTAACGTTTAACAAGACTAAAGTGGGACAAGACTGAAATCGAACAAGACTAACGTTTAACAAGACTAAAGTGGGACAAGACTGAAGTGGAATAAGACTAACGTTTAACAAGACTAAAGTGGGACAAGACTAATGTTTAACAAGACTAAAGTGGGACAAGACTGAAGTTGAACAAGACTAACCTTTAACAAGACTAAAGTGGGACAAGACTGAAGTGGAATAAGACTAACGTTTAACAAGACTAAAGTGGGACAAGACTGAAGTCGAACAAGACTAATGTTTAACAAGACTAAAGTCGAACAAGACTAATGTTTAACAAGACTAAAGTGGGACAAGACTGAAGTCACACAAGACTAATGTTTAACAAGACTAAAAGTGGGACAAGACTGAAGTCGAACAAGACAAATGTTTAACAAGACTAAAGTGGGACAAGACTGAAGTCGAACAAGACTAATGTTTAACAAGACTAAAGTGGAACAAGACTGAAAAGGGCGAGTAACCAGAACTTGCTGCTGGAGTTTACAGCTGGTTAGCGCGAAGAAGAAGAAGAATTTTAAAAAACCAAGTTATTGTGGTTTTCACACAGCTGTATGACAGTTATTGTGGTTTTCACACAGTTGTATGACAGTTATTGTGGTTTTCATACAGCTGAATGACAGTTATTGTGGTTTTCACACAGCTGTATGAGTTATTGTGGTTTTCAGACAGCTGTATGACAGTTATTGTGGTTTTCATACAGCTGTATGACAGTGTTTGTGGTTTTCACACAGCTGTATGACAGTTGTTGTTTTCTCTTCCGTTTTTACCTCTTTAGATGGCAAAGTCAGACACAGGAGACAACATAGAAATTTCTGCTCACCTCAGCTCAGACGAGTACGTTGTACGAGATCCAGTAACCTTTAAGTCAGTGGATGCATACGCCATCTTACCTCGGTTGCAAGCTCATGACAAGTTTTCAATATCCCTGCAGCTAAAGACAACAGAAAATGATGGCTTGATATTGTACAATGGTGGGGCTGGCCAGGATTTTTTTGCCATGGAATTGTACCAGGGATTTTTTTATTATGTCTATGACATGGGGGAAGGGCCTCAGCGTGTGAAGGCCAATGTCAACCAACCTATAAATGACAATAAGTGGCACGAGGTAGGTACCCAGCACTGAACGAAGGTAAACTGTTTTATTTGTTTCGGTCATGATGATTAATATTATATGAACAAGTATAAAAAAGTACAGATCCCTTTTCACGCCTTAGGCGCATCGGGTACATAGGAAGAGTGTCCCATATTTTTACAGACCAATCGGCACTGGATGGGTAATGTGGTCAGCATTACGCCGGCCGTCTTTACTTTCCCAGGACAACCATCTTGGTATCCATTTTAGTATACATTATATGAAGGGCATATTAATTCTACTTTTTTAATGACACAATGTTAGTAAGATTATCCTAATATTCATAATACAACTTCTGTCCTAATCGAAATTAATTGAAAGGTGCAAACAGCACAATATTTTAAATATATTTAAAAAAACTGCATCTTAAATAAATTATCACACAACACATAAAATAATAAAAATATACTTCTAGAACTTTAAGGAACACCTTATATCCTAATTATGACCCTGAGGATTGCACAGAATATGTATTTTGTGAAAATTACTCATACATTTTATGGGGTCATCACCTTTTTGCCCACACACACACACACATTACGGACTTCTTAAGGCAAACACTCCCTGCATCCACACTGGGCATATTTTATCGACCACTTGGCACTAAAATTGGTTATGTGGTCAACATCATGCCGACCACCTTTACTTCCCAGTACATTTAGGGCTAGCCAGACTTGTTTTCCAGAAATTACCTTGACTCCCAGGTCGACCCAGCTCTGAGTGGGTACCAGGTGCAGTCCTGGGAAGTAAAGGCAACCCGCATAGTGCTGACCACATCACCCACCAAGTGCCGATTGGTCTATAAAAATTTAGGTCTAGCCCTATATTCACGCGGCGTCCGTGGATAAGGCGTTGCGAGTCCGACTCGTAAGCCAGCATACCGCGATCGAAACCCACTGCAGGCTGCGTGGATTTTTGTCGTGGTATGGGTCGTCGCAGGTTGACCCGGCCTAAAATGGGTACCAGGATGGGCTGTCCTGGGAAAGTAAAGACAGCCGGCGTAATGCTGACCACATTACCCACAGTGCTGATGGTCTGTAAAAATATGGGACGCTCTGCCCATATGCCCGATGCGCCGAAAGGCGTGAAAAGGTATCTTTACTTTTTTTTTAACCTATATTCACAATACGCCTAAAGGCGTGGAAAAGGGAACTTTACTTTACTTTTACATTTAAGGCTGGATTAATCTAATAGCCAGGGTCAGATTTGAACAAAATCTGACTCAGTGCATATTCAAATCCAAGACCTTCAGACTACCAGGCAAGTTCTAACCACTATGCCACTGCAGGTTCCAGCTTCTTCCATTGTTGGCATTTATTTCCATGGGGAGAAAGAGATGCTGGTCCGAAACTTATCGGCTGGCAATAGCTACCACCATTTTATGTCAGTGTCTGCCTCTGCTGTTCCATTGTTAATGCCATCAAGCATCACAGGGAGGAGTTAGATGTAATGTCCTGTCTGTTGCTAGTTGTGTAGCTTGTGTTAATGTCATACTGTGTTTTCCTAGTGCATCTTTTACTCCCTGCACCCATTTCTTTCTTGGTCAGTCTCTTGACTTGTAACCTGTTGTTCATGAAAGATGCTGTACCTGCTGGCTGATTTTGTTCCTTTCTGGCCAGGTAACAAAAACATTAGATACTTTGATGTTCTACAAAATCATTTGCTGGTGCTGTCTTCACTGTTGTTAATTTATTGTCATCATGGAGACCCCCTCCATTGCATATCTGATCTTCTTAAATGTAGCTTTTGTGTTGTTAACTGATGCTTAAACATTTCTAATGAGATGTCAAGCAATTGGATCTTCTGTTTGTCAATATCTTTGAAACAAGGTATTCCCACAGTCTGTCTTATAGTATCCTTTCTGACTTGATCTCTGATGGTTAAATTAGCTCTTTCCTAAGGCAATTCATCTCACAGTGTTTATTTAACATTTCTGAGTTTTTTTATGTCCAGGTTTGAAACTGGTGACATGAAGATTGTTTAAATGTGCTGTTTGCACAGCCAGCTCCAGATATATCTGGAGCCGGCCGTGGCTGTTTGTAATGTTGCTGTTTGCAATGTTGCTTTCCTGGCATAGTTGTTTGCATGTTAGTAATGGTGCTAGTTAGTATATAGTAGACTTTTCCATTGACAATGAATACCTGATCTCATTTAAATCAGAGGCTAAAACAAACAGAATACAATTTTTATTTTACCTAGAAACCTTTGCTTTGGGAGACACAACATTTATAAGTTCAGCTAGTATGTTATGATTTGCGTTTTTCAACCCAAACAAAATTCAGTCACTCAAAGTTTAAAGATGGACAATGAAGACATCCAGCAGGGCTATTCAGCAGGCAGTCTACGGGTCATGGAGGCCTAGCAAGTGGCCTGCAGATCCTTGCCAGTTATATTGTATGCATGATCTTTCTATGCTGGGGCCCAGGTCTCTAGCCCATGATGATCCCCATTTTCAAAATGTTGGCCCTTGAGTAAACTTAGTCGAATAGTCCTGATTACAGTGTTACTTTAGTATATGTCCTTAATCCTTTCCAGATCCTTGCACTTATTCCAAATAGTGTAACAAAGGGATTTTCCCATCAGAAATAAAGGGAGAATGATTAATCCATTCGCATCAAAACAAATCCTTTTATTATTCGCACATTATACAATAATTTTAACATGGCCAAAATACATAGATACAAAAAGCAGTTAGATGAAATAAAGGATGCATGATCTAACATCTATTGATAAATCTCCAAAAAATATATATTTATTATGACTTAATAATCATTTATTGTATGTGTTTTTGTTTTTTTTCATTATTATTACTAGTTATGTTTTCACTGCTTAGTTTTTAAAATTGATTTACTTTACATTTTATGTTTTGTTTTAATATTTTACTGTTTCAGCGAAGAAAACTTATTTCTATATATAAATTAAATTATCCTCAAAGAACTGTATTTCTATTTCCAACAGGTGCGTTTACTACGAGCAGAAACATACAAACAACTTCTGCGAGTGGATGACAACACACCAACAATTGATGATCTTTCTGGTGCCAAAAATAACAAATTTGACCTGGATGGTCACTTGTACATTGGAGGAGTACGGAAGACCATGTACCCATCACTTCCGAAACATATCTACTCTCAGCATGGTTTTGTTGGCTGTCTAGGATCCCTAGATCTCAATGGGTATTTGCCAAATTTGTTGCGAGAAGCAAGTCCGATTCATGAAAGTGTGGGAGATGGCTGTAGAGGTTGGTGACTTTCCACTTCCTGTGTGTCATATTTGTCAAGATTTTCTTAAGCACCAGATATTGAGTTAAATGCATTCATGTGTGGGTTCTGGGGCCGACTTGCTTCTGCTAAACAAGCATGTCATAAATTATTAATTAAGGATTAGTTGAAATCTTACATGTTGGATTGAAAGGCACAGATATCACAGTCTAGTTGTAAATCACAACACAAATGTTCCAAATACCCTTTAATGGTGAAAAGATAAGAAGAAAAACTTAAAAGTAAATGTTTAGTGAGATGACTTCAGTTGTAGACTTTAACGCTGTCACCCCGAGAAAGTTGTTTTCCAGACATTTACAGTTTTGTTGTTGACATGAAGTCTTTGAGCAGTGGCTACAGCGCTTGCATAACAGCTCTGGAACCGGTTGTAACTGCACAGTGTGTACACATGGAGGGTATGACTAAACATGATCTCCAAAAGATTGTTGGGATATAATTATGGGTTTAGAAAAAACATGTGTGTTTCAATTGTGACACTATCATCATAATAATATCCTATGATATCAGTTTGCGCACCACAGCTATGTTAACTAAACATGTTTTTCACGTTAAAAAAAGAAAGAAAGAGTTAATTCTCCAATTGTATTTACTGAATAATTCCTTTACTTAAAAACTTTCTTTTACACAAAAATGATTTTAATAACAATTAAATATTTAAGTTATTTGATGGCCATGATATAGCTGTGGACTTTTCACTTGCCTGTCTTCTTAGTGGTCTAGGGGTTCGACCCCCTGTATTTTTATAAAAACTTCAAATTGATACAGCTTCTTCTTCTCTTCCTCTAATTTCTTGGGCTTCAGAAAATTTGTTGACTTTATGAGCACGTGAAGACAAGGGAAACAAAACTTTTGTTGACATCTTCTGAGATAACAAGAAGAAACCCTTCTTCTAAACCTTACACATGTGTCTCAAATGGTTTAGTTGATGAGTATGAAACTGTTGTTTCCCCACTGGATGACTACAAACTTGATCTGTTTTCATTTTTTATTTTTAAAAATATGTAAGATAAGATTTTAAGACTATTTTGTATGTTCTGCCTTCTTGCCTGTTGATAAAGATTTTATTCAAAATATGATGATAGTATTTGTGCACATCTTTTCCAATGCTCTCAATGAACTTTCCAATCACAATTTATGTTGTGTTTAATCATCTTGACTGCAGCCTTTGAAGTCATTAAATGTTGTTACTTTAAAGTATAACAGACTGGTTTTCATGTCCTCTCAGTGGTAAAAATTGCTTCCATTGATTCAAACTAGGTTGTTTTAGGGTTGTTCAGTGAATATGTGTTTTTCTATGGTCTTAGGCGACCCATGTGAAAGGGTTGTTTGACCCCCAAAAGGGTCATGTCCTACAGGTTGAGAACCACTGTTGAGAGGCTTTCCTCTTTACTGGGTACAAATATAAATATACTCTTGTCACTAGAAGTCAAATATCTTTCCCTCTTGATGCAATAAAATACACCAGCTGTTTGCGCCAAATTGATACTAAAATATCACATCCGTTAAAAGCTATTTGCAAATTCTTTGCAGGATATTGCAAAACAATGCCAGCAGTTCTTGGCTGGTAGGGATTTTAATAGGAAATTTTACACTTAATAGTTTACCATTTCTTTCTGAATGGCCAACTCTCAGTACCATTGTCAAAATGTAGTATACTGCAAAGTCACCTGCAGCTGAATTACAAATCGCATTTATAGCCCCTAAGCCACAGACAGCAACAGGTACATCTGTAGTGTGGCATAGTAGCATGTAGCCAGATTTTGATCACCAGAGGCAAAAAGATGGATTAACTGCAAGCTTCCGAGAATCTAAGAAGCTAAGAAAATGGGCTGTCAAATGTGCAGTGAGGGTGTTATCATCTTGTAAAATAAATAAGTAGTCGTAGTAGTTACCCCACTAGGACATCACACAAGCGATAAACATCCCATGATACATAGTGCCACCATGAGGAGGAGGATCACTCGTGGAGAGGTCCTAGAAATGGCGTTCAGCCATTAGACCATATTTATGGTGGGGTTATTTTGCGAGCCCTGGCAAGAGCCAGGGTGGGGCTTTAAAATAAAGAAAAATTGGATCTCACAGGAGACGACTGAATACAAAAATGAAATAAATAAGTCTGACTGACTGACTGACTTTCTACCCCACCAGGACATCACACAAGCGATAAACACCCGATGACAAGAAGCGCCACCATGCGGATGAGGATCGCCGTGGAGAGGTCCCAGAAACCGCGTTCAGACAATTGGCCATATTTATGGCCTGCCTATATTGCGGCCTCTGGCAAAAGCCAGGGTGGGGCTTCAAATAACAAAAAATTGTGTCCTAAAAAGGACGAAACAGGATAGATAATAAATAAGTAAATAACCAGATAGCAAATTTGGAAATATTTGTTACCAGTTATGGGTCATAAAAAATGAATATGTTTATACTGAGGGTAAGTAACAACAACATTTATTTAGTATCACATATATTACATAGACTGTTACTCTGTTTTAGTTCTTGAATATATTTTGGCCTGACTTGCAGGTCCGCTGACCAAATGTGTGAATGACTCCTGTGCAAATCATGGCCGATGTGTACAACAGTGGACCTCTTACAAATGTGACTGTGATATGACCTCATATACTGGACCAATGTGCAAAGATGGTATCATACTACTTGCTTATCTACCTTCTAGTTTGTGATTTATTTATTCATCCAATCTTACCATATGATATTATAAAATCATAATATATACATTTGAAAAGGGACTTGATCTACTTTTTACTTCCTCCTCTTCCTGCCCCTTTTCTTTTTTCTGCCCCTCCTGCTCCTCCTCCTCCTTCTTCCTCCTCCTTTTCCCTCTTCTTTTTCACTATCCATTTTCTAAATGCTTCTTTTTATCTTAGTCTTATTCACCTTCTGCTGCACCTCCCTAATGTTAGAAGCAAAGCAGTTGTTAATCGTCGCAGGCAAAAATAGTTTGTAAATAGTAAGAAATTCTTCATAGTAGAACGCAGATCAAAGCCAATTAATCACAATTTTCATTCTTTCTGTGGTAAATGCACAAACCAAAATAGCTCAATGGCTGGCACATTTGCTTGTGATCAAGGCAAGAATTTTTCCCCCAGTGATTGACTTCTCTCATATCAATCCATACTAAAATATTTACTAGAATTTGCTCAGAATTCAAGGTGTTTATCATATATTCTAACAATTGGCTTAAAAGTATCAAGCAAGCACTTTGTAGTCAGCATGGCTCATGATGTAAAAAATGTCCTTGACTTACTGTACGCTAGTTAATGGGATGATAGATCTAATGGTGAAACCATTTCTCTGGGTCATGCAGGAGTATTGAAACAGTCAGACCGATTGGCTGTTCTGCACCAATAAGTAGTGAATTTATTTATGACAGTCTAGATGTGGTCAGTACCATCTGGGAGCAAGTGAACAACACAGAGTCATGAATAGATCATTGTGGTCTGGAGACAATGGTACAGCTAGGAGTGACCAGGAGATCTGGTCGACACTCTTCACTCGGAGGAAAGGCAAGATGGACACATAATCAGACTGCTTCTAGCACCATTAGAATAGGAACTCTTAACTCTTCAATGGCCGATGAAGATGAGTACAGAGTGCTTATGGGTAATTCCCGAGTTCTGTGATATCAGTTTATAGTTTCCAAACTCAACAGTCAGTGGTGGAGCCAGAATTTATTCAGAGGTTATACACCCTTGATACAATCGTGGTGTGAATTGTTTCCAATTCTATACATGCTTAAAAAAAGAGCTCTTAAAATCAGGTTACCACATTTTAAACAAGAAAAGCTCAACAGAGAGTTGTAACATCTAAGATAAAAAGAAATAACAAGATAGTAATAATGAATATTGCAGAGTCAGCAAGCAAAAGGTCAGGATAACTGCTGCACACATTATACGGTGTCTATTTGTTTCTTAGTAAAGCTCGAGGATTTATCTATACACTACATGATTGATGCCCAAACAAATGACCATCATTCGTCAGGCCAAAGATAATTCTCCCAGCAAACACAAACCGGCAAGAAAATATCCCAAATACACATGGAAATCAGACTAAACTGTCATTAAATCACAAGAGCAGTGTTCTATCTGCCTTTCATAGTTTCCCTTCTAGACTAGCTTCCAGCCAAAGCTAAGGGCTTGGACTTCCCTATCATAATATTTCGTTTTCACTCTGCTTTTTTATTCCTAAGGTAACGCTAATATCTATTCCAGTGTGCTCCTCTACCCAAAACCATTGACACAATGTCAAATGTCAGGTTTCGTATATACCAGCAAACATTCTGTGTTCATGGAAAACAGATAGTATCAACTACTATTCTATGGAATCTCAGCATTATCTGACCAAGACCTGTCTCCACATGATGTTTATATCCCACATCGAGTGCAGATTGGTCTTTAAAAAAATGAAGCTCATTTAACCAAGTATAAACCTGGCGTGAAACTGGATCCTACAGCTTTACTTGCCAAACCTCCACTATCATCATCATCATGTGCCTTGCCAGATGGCAGTACCTCTAACTCTTATATTCTCTACAGACTTTTTCCCCTTTGAGATTAACAACTGTGAATTGTTATCTGTAGAGAGTGTGTCTTTCAAGTTTGGACCAGGGCCAGGACTAATCACCTTTGCTTACCCTGAAGGTCAGGAACCATCTACAAACTTTGAGAGTTTAGCCTTCGGTTTCCAGTCATTTCAGGAAACGGCTGTCTTGTTGCGGATTGACAGCAAAACTTTTGATGACTTCATTGAGTTGGAACTGGTGAGTTGATTTTTCATATTAAACATTTGGGTCATTTCTGGATGTTGACCTGACACTGGAACGTTCACAAACAAAATACAACTGGGGAAGCTGGGTAAATAATGTGATAAGGCAGACATTCTGCAGGTTATCTGGGATCATGTATCAGTGCAGCAGAACTGACAGAACATCCATATATAAAGAGAATGTACCTGAATCATTTACAAAAAAAATATAACTTGATGTTTGATACAATAAAGTAGACATCATGAAGGTTTTATGGGTTCATATACCAGGGCAGCATACAGGGTAATTCTGTGATGTCGATTCTTAATTCAACATACCAGGACAGCAGAATAGGCAGAACATCATATCTAAAGAAAATGATTCAGCTCGTAGTGAACAGAGGGTCTGGAGGATTTTCTACTCCCAAGGGAAAAAAACAGGTGAACGTTTTGTTCAGATTACAACTGGCACTATAAGTATAGGAACTGTTCCTTGGTTACTTAGCATTTGGACCAAGTATGTATATGAATGTCCTTGAAGACAGTGATGTCAATTCTTTATTCATTCATTCCTTCACTCGTTGATAACTGATAATGGAAATAAGTTATTCTTCCTGCCTGAAGCGCGTAGATGCATGTGAAAATATTCCATCTAATTGTCTGTTGTTCATTAAAACACATCTGTATCATTAATTTCAAGTTATGGGTGTTAAAGGGTTATCTGGTTTTACAGAAGAATGCTTAAAATACCTTAAACAGCCAAAAAGAGCAACCAAGAGGTTTTGAAAGAGGCGAGACCTCAAAGACAACTAATCACAGACATCAGAAGGAGACAGTCATCATTTTTCAGCCATGTTATGAGAAAAGGGAAAAATAGAACATGTTGTGACCACTGGAAAGATCCGTGGAAGGAGGTATAGAGGAAGACAACAATAGAAGATTCTTGACAGTCTTGTTGCTTGACATTGAGGTGTGTCAGCACACAAACTGATACCTGCTGCAGAAGATTGCAGATTGTGGAGAGGCATGATCGCCCACGCCAGTCAGCAAGGCACATGATGATGATGATGATGATGATGATGACGGTTATATCTAATTTTGATTCCTTAAATACTGTAACATTAATCGGTTGGGGATTTTTTACATGTAGTTTTCTGTCCTTCCTGTTTAATCCATGCTGCATGTTTCACTCTCCTGATTTCATTTTTCTTCAGTGTGATCGATGCTGCCTCTTGGGTTGTTGTTATTTCAGCATATTGTTTTTTTTTTAAATTCAATTCTTCTTAGATTTTTTAATTCTTGTACATTGCTTTTAGTTTTAAACTCAAAGCCGATGGAAAGAGGTTCCATTTATTTTCTTTATTTCAGTATCTACAGGTTGATTCATTTAATGTTATCTCTTGGATAGTGTTTGCTAGTTAATTTAGCCTAAAACCACACACAGGAGCCACCTTAAGAGAGGGTTGGGGTTCAAACCTCAATTGAGAGTTCGTGAAGTCTAATACAATTGCGGAATGTGTGGCTGCATCTTCTGCTGCCCTTGCGAGTGCTCTAGACGCAGCAGTTATCTCCTGGTCATGCTTGGTGCAGTTGCCTGGTAAGCACTATGTGGCAAAGGTGTGGAAAGGGTCCTTCACCTTACCAGGCCTTGGTGCAAATAAAGCTTCTAATTTATACCTCGGTTTTCACTTTGTTAGGTCAATGGTTACATTTACCTCGTCTACAACATGGGGACCATGAACCACCCTCTCGGCAGCCTCTACCAGAAGGTCAATGATGGCCGCTACCATGTGATCCGTTTCACTAGAGCTGGACCCAATGCTACACTTCAGATTGATTCAGATATCCCCCAAACCAAAAATCCAACAGGTAAATTCAACAGCCAGTTTGTGTTGTAATTCTTTTCATTAGTTGTATCAATATAATCATATCTATATATTATATTTATTACTCCAGCATCACTTTACATAACTCATATATATATTTTTATTCTGCATGTATGTGCAGGAATTAGAACAAGATCAAATGAATGTTTAGATAAATTTATCAAACTCAAGCAAGTGAAAGCCCATAGACATCATAAATAATTGCTTTCATTCAGTGGAGGTTGGCAACATTCAACATCCTCCAGTGAATCAAGTACATTCAACATAGATGTAAATTCAACTATAAATTTAAAGGAATATAAACTAATCTAATTACACATTACAAGGTATATTAATATATAAAGTTAAACCTAACTTTATATTTAGATAAAATGTTTGGCTCATTTTTTTTAGTGTCAAATAAGTATTTAAGAAATTTTCTAAACACTGCTATCCTGGTAGTCTTTACATTTCTGGATTTCCTTTTGTAAAGCTAGATGATCTCTCAAGCTGACTGCTTTATAAAGCCCATGTAGGTGTAAAGCTAGATGATCTCTCAAGCGACTGCTCCATAAAGCCCATCAGGGTGTAAAGCTAGATGATCTCTCAAGCTGACTGCTTTATAAAGCCCATGTAGGTGTAAAGCTAGATGATTTCTCAAGCTGACTGCTCCATAAAGCCCATCAGGGTGTAAAGCTAGATGATCTCTCAAGCTGACTGCTCCATAAAGCCCATGGAGGTGTAAAGCTAGATGATCTCTAAAGTTGACTGCTTTATAAAGCCCATGTAGGTGTAAAGCTAAATGATCTCTCAAGCTGACTGCTCCATAAAGCCCATGTAGGTGTAAAGCTAGATGATCTCTCAAGCTAACTGCTTTATAAAGCCCATGTAGGTGTAAAGCTAGATGATCTCTCAAGCTGACTGCTCCATAAAGCCCATGTAGGTGTAAAGCTAGATGATCTCTCAAGTTGACTGCTTTATAAAGCCCATGTAGGTGTAAAGCTAGATGATCTCTCAAGCTGACTGCTCCATAAAGCCCATTTAGGTGTAAAGCTAGATGATCTCTAAAGTTGACTGCTTTATAAAGCTCATGTAGGTGTAAAGCTAGATGATCTCTCAAGCTGACTGCTCCATAAAGCCCATGTAGGTGTAAAGCTAGATGATCTCTCAAGCTGACTGCTTTATAAAGCCCATATAGGTGTAAAGCTAAATGATCTCTCAAGCTGACTGCTCCATAAAGCCCATGTAGGTGTAAAGCTAGATGATCTCTCAAGCTAACTGCTTTATAAAGCCCATGTAGGTGTAAAGCTAGATGATCTCTCAAGTTGACTGCTATATAAAGCTCATGTAGGTGTAAAGCTAGATGATCTCTCAAGTTGACTGCTTTATAAAGCTCATGTAGGTGTAAAGCTAGATGATCTCTCAAGTTGACTGCTTCATAAAGCCCATGTAGGTGTAAAGCTAGATGATCTCTCAAGCTGACTGCTTCGTAAAGCCCATATGGGTGTAAAGCTAGATGATCTCTCAAGTTGACTGCTTCATGAAGCCCATGTAGGTGTAAAGCTAGATGATCTCTCAAGTTAACTGCTTCATAAAGCCCATGTAGGTGTAAAGCTAGATGATCTCTCAAGTTGACTGCTTCATAAAGCCCATGTAGGTGTAAAGCTAGATGATCTCTCAAGCTGACTGCTGTATAAAGCCCATGTAGGTGTAAAGCTAGATGATCTCTCAAGTTGACTGCTTCATAAAGCCCATATAGGTGTAAAGCTAGATGATCTCTCAAGTTGACTGCTTCATAAAGACCAAGTAGGTGTAAAACTAGATGATCTCTCAAGCTGACTGCTCCATAAAGCCCATGTAGGTGTAAAGCTAGATGATCTCTCAAGTTGACTGCTTCATAAAGCCCATGTAGGTGCTCATCACGTTGTCTTAGATTAATTCATCCTCTTGAGCTTTCCTGCTTCATAATTTCTCATAAAATAGTCAAAGAATGAGGGTTGTCTGCTCCAAATAACTAGGTTTAGCTAGTTTCTGTAAAGATGCCTTCAAAGTTCTTTTAGTGTGGTCAAAATATTATATTCATGTTGACAACAACATCCTGACAATTTCTGACCGTGAACTCTGCACAGCTGTATTCTTAAGAGAGTGCCCTAACCAGTACAGCAGCTGCCTACTTCTGTCACATTTTCTTAACTTGTATCAACCATAATAATATTTTGAAAATTGTGAGTAGCATAAAGGTAAATGTCCAGCTCTTACTCAAGCAGATCTCTTGCGAGTCACCTGTATGAATCTTCTCTCTTCTCTTCTTTCTTTTGTCCTAATGCTTAAGCTGTAAAGTATTCTAAAGAGGAGTTAATGTAGTGTCCTGTCCTCTGGTAGTTGTATAGCTTGTGTTAATGTCATACTTGGGAAACTTGGTCATCTTAGTTTCAGTTTTATAGCAAATGGGTCAGCCCGTAGTTGCTTCACTCCTGTGCCAGCAAAAAACACACAGAATGTTTATCACAGTCCCTTGTGGAAAAATTGACACAGGCTGCTGTTTCAGTATATGCACTTGCATAGACACGCATTAAAAGTATAAGGCTGACATCAGAATTGCTAACGCAGACAGTCCGACCAATATTAAAAATGTAGTTCACTATCAACGGAAGCAGCAGATACAAACGGATCAGCAGTTGCACACACAACCGACTTTTAATCAAATAAGGCATCACCAATTCTGTGACAACACGCCACGCACCATATTTTGAATCTACAGTTCACAACACGATGTTGGTCACAGTCTCAAAGCATTTAAAATAAAATCTGCAGCTCACAGTGTCACGCCATGCACTCATCTCAGTAGCTGGGTGATGAAACTATATCCTCTCAGTCTACAAATGCAGGAAAATGCAATGGCCACAGTCTGTCAGAAGCAAAAGATTAGCCACGACTAGAAACAATGACCGTGCTAAAGTCCTTGTAGTATTGATAGTCATGTCTATCCACAACCTTCTTTGTCGTGTACTTTCGATCAGCTTTGACACAGATGATCCTTTATGCCATGATACCAGACTTCCAGTATCTTGTCTCTCAGTCTCCCTCTGCCTCTCTTTTCCTCCAACTTTCCTACTACCACTCCAGTTTTCTCCTTCTCATTAGATGACGAAAGAATGTAGATTGTCTCTGATGTGGGTAATCAGTTCTCTTCATGAATTAGTTTCTTTCAAGACATCTTCTTTACTCGTTCTATCTGTGCAGGGTATTCTCATCATTCTTCTATAAAACCACATCTCTGCAGCTTCTAAATAATTTTTTCACTGGTCTATCAACTGTCCATGATTCATAAATTACATCATGATACCTCAATTAGAATCACAAAAGTGATGCAAACAGGTGTAACTATAGCTGAGTTAGTATTTTTTTTTTTTATGAATTCACTGAACCTTGACCAAGAAATCATTGAAGGGAGGATAGAAACCTTCTCATTTTGAAGTCAGTTTTCATGCAGTTGCTATTTTGATGACAAAAATGGCAAGTATATTTCAGGACCGCCTGGCAAACTGATGAGTAAGAAATGTACATTTATATAAAGTAAAGCTTGGCAAATTAAAGAGGAGGAGGTGAAAAAACTGGCTGTTTAACAGAAATAGCTTTACTGTAACTTTTTCCACTTACAAAATGTCTGCAAATCAGATATATAAATAAATCATCTGTATCCTGTTTCATTAACAGATGTTATTGTTTTGATTATACTTTAGATAAACTTTATTAGTGATGTATTGTATGGCTTAGATTATGTTATGTGTACCTTTAATTTCTTACTTTCTGATTACAAATTATATAACCATATTTTACTTTATATGTACTCATTATTCAGTGTGTTTACGTAAATGAAATAATGGTGGCTGATAAAGTTTAATTTTCAGTTGTATTCACATTGACAATATCTACTTTTGTAACCAATTTTCTTACTTCTTTGTCTTGTGGCTCACCTGTCTTGGAGAACTTGGAACAGTGTCATTGTATATGTTTATGCAGCTGCAATATTTGTAATGAGTACACATGTGTACATCAGATTTCTGCAGTTATGTAACATATCAATATTTGAGTTGTTGGTTTAATTACTTTTGTGATAACACCATTTGTTAGGTTTTTGAAAATCAAATAAGTCACAACTTTTTTCTTCTTATTAGCAGTGTTTACCAGCTGTAAACTCTGGCGGACAGTACTGGTTCTTTGTCCATTTTTTTTTTTTAGAGAGGGGGGGGGGGGGGTACTTTCTGGTTTGTAAATTTCTGGTTGTTTGTCCATGTGTGGTTGTTTGTCCATGTCTGGTTGTCTGTACATTTCTGGTTGTTTTTCTGTGAATAGTTTGTCCATTTCTGACTGTTTGTCCATTTCTGACTGTTTGTCCATTTCTGACTGTTTGTCCATTTCTGACTGTTTGTCCATTTCTGACTGTTTGTCCATTTCTGGACATTAGTCTTACCACATTCTTGTTAAGGGGCACTAGTTCTGTCCCTTTTCCCCCTCCCCTCCCCAAATAGGACCTCAGAACCTCAAAAAAAAAGTACCTTTCTTTGTCTATCGAACTCCTTAGCCTTCTCACTATTTCAGTCCCTAACAAAGCATGTGTGACCAGCTCTTTCCTTTGTGTCCCAAATATCATGTCAAGTGTCTTCCTATTTTTTTCCTATTTGGTCGTAGAATGCTCAAGAACTTCTTGTATCCTATTGGCAGTTCTCATTCTCTTTATTGTGATTACAAAACAAGTAGCACATTGTGGGTTTTTTGGTCGGGAAATGAGAAACTGTAGAGATTTTGTAGGAGACCATTAGGGTGCTGAGCAAGTAAAAGATAAGGTGTCAAAATATCTATGTTTTAATGTATTCCTCTGTGGGAATATGTTTTGTTTTTTAATTGGATTTTAAAGATGTGAAACCGAATACAGTATTTATTTTTTTTAAGTATCACTCACATCTGCTGACATGTAGTTATGAGGGGGCTTCAAAAAAAACCTTAAACTTTTTCTTGGTGAAAATATTCTGAAAAAAAGTAAAGAACAAATGTATAACTTTTTTTTTTTTTAAATAATCTTGTCAACACTGCATTTATTGGAAATCCTCCAGCGTAAAAACAATGCATGGATTCCTGCAAAACAAATGCTCCTGGTTGACTGTGTAACCACTCTTGTATCACTTCTTTTATCTCTTTAGAAAAGTCTGTCCTCCCAATAAATCTCTGAGTTGTCCAAATGAGTGAAATCACTTAGGGCTAATCTGCAGACTAAGAGGGGTGAGTGTAACACTGAAAAGTGGAGGTCTTTAATAGTTTTAACTCATGTTGCAGAAGTCCACATTGTTTTAATTTCACTGAGAGTCAAAGATGATTCCTGAGAAGATCTAACAGTTGACTTCGGGTCACGAATGCCTCTAATCATGAACAAATTGGCCCACGAACACAATTTCCAAACAAATTTGGATTTAAGCATCAAACAATGCCTTGGTACCATGTTTTCCGCTCACGGACAGCATCAGCTGTACTCATGTTTGCCTGCTGTGAACATTGTTATTGCGTGGTTCCTGATACATTAAACATGGGAATGGTATTCGTATTTTTGATCTCGCTAAGGCGTAGGATATGACTAAATCTAAGATCTCTATTATCTTAAAGAAAAAAAGATGCATTAAAGACGGCAGATGTGACCAAACGTTAATGAAGCGAAGTGTTAGAAGAAGTCGAAAAATTATTGTTAGTTTTAGATTAATTAAAAGCAGCTTGTTGAAGATAGTGTTAGCAAGCCCTAATAATAGTAATATGTGAGAAGGTTTTACTTAAGCATAATGCTTTAATGGTAAAAACGGCAAATACAAGTGATGCTAAGTTGATGAATTTCAAAGCAAGTAGAGGATAGTCTGAGAAATGTCAACGATGAACTGGGATTCAGTGTTGTAAGGTATGGAGAGGCAGCTAATTCGGATACACACAAAAGCAGCTGATGTTGGTATGGAAGAATTTGCAAACTTTGTCAACTCCTAAAGTTACCTACCACAGCCAGTTTTTACTTATGAAGAAATGAGACTTTTCGGAAATAACTTTCTGTGGTGGGCAAACAGATTAATTAGATCTGCACTAATATCAGTGGCAACATTTCTTGAAATCGCAAACATTTACCGAAGAAATTGTTTTGGCTTCACCCCTTTACAAATTAAAAAAACAAAAATGTGATAACAGAAAGGTGCTTCTCTCTGATGCCTGTCAAAAGTGTGATAGCCATCTTTAAACTATCATTATGGCATCATCATGTTTGTCTTCACTGTGATGGCATGTGCTTAACGCTCATCACAACCTTAGCAACAAAACTGACAGGATACAAGACAATGGCGTGGTTATTATAATTTCTATCACACTTTTAAAGTTTTAATTTGAAGCCCCTTGTATCTTGTGTAATTTATTATTTGAACATGTTACTGGCATTACTTGCCTGTTTAGAGACTATGTATGATGACTTTTTATTGTTATATTTTAGACATGCATCCTAACAATGACTTAAATACCTCTTTTGGGGAAATTTCCATTTTTTTTTAAAATATTATTATTATTATTATTGAAACTTCGGGTTTTATTTTTTGCTGATTTTTTTTTCTTCTAAAATCTTGTAAATTATACTGACTTAGTTATATTATTCAGCAGTATTGATAAACACTCTAAGAGTGTATTTTCAAAGATAAGACCCAGTTAGAAAATTGTGTTTCTACTTCTTCTTTTGCATTCACCCTCACAATGGCAGTTGCACCTTGTGATGTGGTTTACACCTAGGCTGTAATATTTGTGCCTGTTGGCCCAACACATTTGATTTCAGCAAACTCCTAATTGGTCTCATTTTACCAAATGCTTGTTATTTTTACATTTTTTGATTTCAATTTTATGAACAATAATTACAAAATATGAAATCTGAGGACCATATTTTCCTAAGTATGTACCTTGGATAGTAGTTCATGTGCCTAGCCTCATAAGATAAGGGTTAGAAAATATATTCCATTTGCCTGCAATATTATATTAAAACAATGTCTCTGGCTTAGGGGTTATGAATGCAGCTTCTTATTTCGGCCTCCTGGGTTTGATTTAGCTGCAGGTGATTTGACTTCAAACAGCTTTGTGTTGATTTTGACAATGGTGTAACCATCCAGAAAGCAATGGCAAACTACAGGATATAAAATTGTTTAAAAAATGTACAACCAACTAGCAAATGAGGAGGTTGGTTTGTAAAGTCGTGTAAAGGATTCGCAATTAATATTATAAACTGCTCAGTAAATAAACATGGTGAATGGAATGTGATAATTGGCTGCTGTTATTGAACAGTTCTAAATTTTAGAAAAATTTGTCACAGTAGACTTACATCAGAAGAAATTATTTCTGACCAAATGCCAGTTAATCTCTCTTAAAATTAGTAATATGCTCTTAAGTAAAAACAACATAATTCTTTCATTCTTGCTAAATCGATCAGGAATGGTAATCTTTAGTGAGTAAAAGGGAAGTGTTCAATAATATGTTGGGACTTTTTTTTTAAAATAACTCTCTAAAGATGTGGGCAGTGGTACTTTACTTTTTACTTTATTTACTTTTATGTAACTAAACAATAGCACCACGGCGGATATTGAGATACAGACAAGTTAGGTCTTGATATCTTCCAAGCCAGGACACAATTAACTGTGGTGGACTGCTCACTTCCTCGCCCTCCAAAATTCATAAAACTGGCTGGTACCCATTTGATTTGATTGTCAACCAAGCCAGTGTATCATCAGAAAGTAATCCTGCAACAGCTGGGAATTGAACATAGACCACTGTTTCGGCAGCCTAAAGTACTAACCACTTTGCCAAAGCAACTGCCTTATGACTATTAATAGTTTGAATGCATAAATGTTTACAGCAATTAGTCATATGTGTTTTATTCATCGACTACTAATAAGTCTTGCTTTTACTGTCTTTTTATGACAATTTCCGTAGATAGGTCTGTCTTACCCGCTTGTTTCATGACTTAGTTTTGTACTGTTTTCCTGATAAATATTTTTTTATAATATTCTAGCTGTGTGTTTCTTCCATTTTTTTTTTTTTTTTTTTTTTTGATTGATTGATTTTTAAATTTTTTTTTTTTTTGTGTGTGGAGACAATCTGATCTGCATTGTACTTGCTTAGATGTGAGCTCAGACTTTCCATAAAATGCTCAAGATCTGCTTCCTTTCGTGTACTTTCAAATTTACATAACCTGAAACAGACTTTGACATGCTTTTATTATCTCCTTTGACTGTTAGATTAAACAATCTGAATTGTCTCTTCATAACTTCTACAGTAGTATTCTTATTAAATTATGTGATGTAATATGTGCATCGTCTGTGGCTTAGGCGTTGCGAACCCGCTTTTTAATGCCGCGATTTTGGGTTCGATCCCAGCTGCAGGCCTTGCACTTTCCGTTGGTTTCGACAGTGGTATCAAGAAGCTGACCGTCCAGAAAGCAATGGCCAACTACTGGACGTAAACTTGCCGAGAAAAACTACAACAGCCAAAAATCCAAAATTGGTTCTTCAATGTCCTGTAAAGGATTCGCAACTAACTATAATATGTGCATCTGCAGTCTTAAGTTGATGTGACATGTATATTTGTACCACACATTTCGATTGGGAAATATTTATTATGTATATTTATCATTGTCAACATCATTTTTGCTCTTAGTTTTTGTTTCACAGTTTTTCAAAACTATACCAGGTTGCATTTTAAACAAGGTACATATATTTTTAGAAATAATATACTCAGACAATCATACAAGAATGAAGAAAAGGGGATTGGAGAAAATATTTTTAATTATGATATTTATTGTAAGAAATATTCACTTACTTTGTACTATATTCGTTACGTCCTTCTTAGGACGTAATTTTTTGTTATGTGAAGCCCCACTCTGGCTTTTGCCAGGGGCCGCAATATAGGCAGGCCATCAATATGGCCAATTGTCTGAACGCGGTTTCTGGGACCTCTCCACGGTGATCCTCATCTGCATGGTGGCACTTTGTGTCATCGGGTGTTTATCGCGTGTGTGATGTCCTGGTGGGGTAGAAAGTCAGTCAGTCTGTTAAGAAATATTGTACCAATTCTGTTCCATAGTCATAGGAGAAAACTCAGAATGTCTTCAAAAGATAAAGTGAATTGTTAGGCAGAAGTTAACTACAGAGCAAAAAATGTTGCAATCATGATGTCATGTGTATTTTACTGCAATCTTTTTTCCCCAAGCAGTCTTTTCCTTTGATGAGGAATTAAATGATTTACTTCTGCAAGGTACTTTCTGTCACTAGCATCACACTTCACGATGTTTTCATTTCAGTGTTGACACCATTAACCAGTTGTTTTCCCATCATGACACAGTGTGGTTGATTCATTCTTGTTTGCTGTTTGTTTTCAATTCAGATCATATTGTATCCTGTCTAAACAGTTCTGCCTTTATTTATTACTCTGTAATTTCTGTTTTTAAACCATTGATCTGCCCACTACTAATTATATTTGTTGCTTTTTTATTTTAGCACTGATTTTGATGATATTTTTAAATTCTTTAGGAGTGTATTTTTTTTATAAATGTGTACGTTTTATTTTCAGCTATACAAAGGTGAAGCTTATTAAATAATTTTATATTTTTCTTTAATCTTTTGCCCTATTCCTCTTTTTTTTTTTTCAACACACAATTATTTTTCCAATTTTTAATACATTTTTCTAATAATTTTTTTTATAACAGGTTTTTCTAATTTAAGTTCTTACCCTATAAATAAAGTTGTGTGTGTGAGTGTGTGTGTGTGTGTTTGTTTTTGTAATTTTGTTTTTCAACAATTGCTTGTCTAAGGTCGGATGCAACCTGTGTGATATTGGCCAGATAACTTTTCACGTAATATTGATCATGAAAACAGTGGGCAAACATCAAATGTCCATAATGCCTGAATTACTTGTGCACTTAAAAATACTAAGGAAAAAAAGAGTACTTACAAAACATGATGTCCCACACATATACAGTGTGTGTGTGAGTTGGTGTGTGCGTCTGCGACTGTATTTAAAAAAAAAATTAAATTTATTCATCTGCAGTTTTCACCGAAGTTTCTAAAACATTAGTGAATTTAAAGGCAACACAAAAATTGCTTACATTTTATTATTCACAATAACCATTTTTGGCTTCCATGTAATTTATTAATGAATACTATCGTAAATCCCTAAGTTGTCAAGAACGGCCAGGAAGGTAGAAAGGGACACAGGCATGTTTTAACTTTTTTTAAATACAAAGATGGGGTTGGGGTTGAGGATTTTGCCATGCTTTTTTTTTAAATCTTTTTTATAAACAAAAACTGACACTGATGAACAAACCAGGTCGGATCAAGCCAGAAGTTGAAAACCACACCTTTTGATTTGCTTCACCCTCTTTTTGTGTACACTTGCGAAAATGTGGTAGATCACATCTTAAACAGAATCTGTATTATTTTTTGGTCAACAATTTCTATGTCAGTCTATTGTTTTCCGAACAATTTACTTGCCATAATTTTCACTGACTCCACTTGTAGAGACTTTCTGATGTGATTAATAACAAAGTTTGAGTTCAATAGCAAATCACATTTTGACTCTCTCCCTCCCTCTCTCTTCCTCTCCCCCCTCCATCTCTCTCTCTCTCTCTCTTTCTCTTTGCAGCATCTATTAAAGACATTGAATCTATAATATTTATGTAAAATCAGTTTGAAAACGGTGGGAATAAAAGAAGCAGGCAATTTTTCTAGCTTAGCTTCAGTAGCAGACATTATTTCAATGGTGCAGACTGATGTTCTGAACATTGTTATATGTGCTGGCCAAATCAAGGCTTCAGAAGCCAAACTGGAGTGATAACTCTTTGGCCTGACTAGTAGGAAAACAGGCAAAGCCAGAAATAAACATCCTTCAGGAAAAAGGCAGTCACTTAAAAACCAAAACCTAGAATTGTAACAATCACTGCAGTAATGGATCTACTAAATATAAGGTCTGAAAACCTGTGGTCAGTCCAAAGGCAGTGAGGATGGTGAAGTGACCAACTAATCTTATCTTCTCCTTTGTGTTCACTGGTTGTAAACTCAGATGGAAAGTTCTGGTTGTTCATCCACTTCTGGACTTTGGTCTTGTTCCAGAACATGAGTTTTGCATGCACATCCGTTTTACAGATTTGGTTTATTTATATGCAGACTCTTGGCTCTTTGCCCCTCAGGCTGATGCACTCAGACTGTGAAGGAAACAACTCTAATTAGTTGCCTTTTATGACATGCTTGTTTGGGGAGCAGTGGGTCTCTTATTTTTGCCCCCCCCCCCCCCCAATGGGGCCCTGGAACCAACACAGAAAACTAATTAATCCCTATCTGGTATATGAATCACTGTATATATAATCAGTGTGTCAAAACAGATCTATATCATACTGTCACATTCTGAGAGCTTAACCGAAAATCCTGTTCAAGCTAATAAATAATCACATAAGAAATGAGTGTGCACCAAATGTCTGATTTAGCACTAGCACCAGTTGGTTCCTTACTGGCTTATTTAAAGAAACAAGTTACAAGAAATATTAACTGTGTTTTAATTACTTTTCCATTAGACTGGCTTGATATTCTCCTTAATAGTATGGAGGCATATTCTGTAGTCTTGAGTAATTATTGTAATTGTAATAGAGGCTGTGTCAGTAAATAATACACCTTTCTTGTTTATGAAACATAAATGATGGATACTGGATTTGTGACTGTGCTGTTTACCTCCTGCAGGTCAACAGAATCACATTTTCAACAACCAAGCATTCATTCGGATTGGAGGAAAGAAAGCAAGCAATGGGACTATCATGCATCATTTTGAGGGGATCATTTCAGGTGAGTTTTCTCAGTTTGAAGGCTTTTGGTTATGGTTTTCCACAGAAATACAGAAATAGCACATTGTAATATACAAGTAAAGGGAAACATTCTTGAAGTAAAAGAGAGCATCAACAGTTGAATCAAAACAACTATCTGGGAATAGTCATAATATCTGATGGAAGATGGCTTGTAGAACATGAATAACAATGACAAAAGTATCATGAAAAGATAAACCAGACCAAAAGTAGAAACAGCTTCTCACTATCACAGACACAAAAGGCAAGTGAACATTGCAGCTATAGTGCCTTCATGTGTACATTTCATCTACACCACAAATACGAACAAGAATACATAGAATCAGCTGATATTTCTCCAAAAGAAATCAAATTTCTGTCTGACGAGTAGAACATCTGATACATTTGTGGCCACTGGGCGCAAATTCTGACCAGAAATAGCTGTGAGCAGCAAGGGCTATAACAAAGATGAACTGACTTTTGCAGGACTGGAACACATACTTTTTTTTTTTTAAACGTTTTTAACTACAAATGAAAAAAAGTGTTTTTTAGCACCTGCACTGTTCTACAGATGTATGCAACAAAGGGAACGAAGGCAGACAACTAAGAGATGCAGTTTCTGAGGAAGATACAAAGATTACAGGGAGCAGTCAGAAAAATAAATGAGGCATTCTTTCAAGAAATGTGAAGATTATATATTGATAAGAAAAAAAATATTACATGTAAATAGCCTAAATTGTTTCCACTAGTTTTGACATAATTTGAGGAACAAATTTCAATATATATGACCTAGTGTGAGCCAGGTGTTGATATCTCAAATATTTACACCAGATGAAAATGTCTCAAGATTTCTGTTAATGCCTCATGCAGTCAATCAGGTGTCACCTGCACAATAAAAGAGAGCTGCAATGGATCTCCCACATGCTTAGTCTCAGGCCCTAGTTATACACTCTAGTAGACTACTGTTGGTCCATCTCTGGATATAGTCAGTCTCTGGCTAAATCACAGGAAAACTTGTCTGAAGGAAAGCCTTCTTTTTCTTCTTTTCATTCGTCCTGCCAGTGGTTTTCAGATGAAAAGACCACTGCATCTATGAAATCTGTGGTGTGATGCATGTCTTCCACTGTTCCATACAACTTAGTTTCAATTGGAATGCCAGCTGGCCAATCCTGGGATCTCTGTACTGCATGGAGAGAGAAGGTCTGTAGCAAATAGTCAGTATTCTGTGGATTGGCAACACTGACTGGATGGAGCTGGTCAAACATTATTCTTTGAGGATTGGCTGGATTTTGAGGCTAGTTTTCTAAGTATGAGATAGCCAATCTAATGCTAACACCTTTCAGATATCTCTTAGGACGTGCATGAAGATAACATTGTCACTTTTCTCTGCTTTTTTTTTAAGGATCCTGATAACACAGAGCATACATGATTATAATTTGTGGAATAGTACTGCCTTAAATCAAAAAGTAGAAACATGCCCTTTAGTTACTTATTTGGTTTAAATGAAAGTAAAAATGAAAATGAATGAACTGCTCTTTGTTTGTGTTCAGGTTTGGTGCTGAATGGTATCCGCATATTTGAGCTGGCAAAGCAAAATGATCCAAAAATTCATTTTGAGGGAAATGTTTCACTGAATGTCAAACCACCACCTCCTGTAAGGTAGGCACTACAATACAAAACCATATCTGTTTTGGTTAAGCAATAATTTGGTTGATTTATTGAATCTTTTGGATAGCTTGGACTTTTAACTTTTGGTATTCATATTATTTGAGCCATGAAAAGGCATTTGCGTCTTTCAGAGTGCATTTTATTTAAATACATTTGCTCTGGCTCAGTATCAAAGTATTGTGTCCATAGAGACTGTCCTGCAGAGTTCATCCACTCTCTGAGCCCAGAAACTGAGGGGGTAAGCAGGGATAGGGTTATAAATCACATTCAAAGATAGATGGATTAACTCTTTTAACTGCAAGCAACACAAGATGTGTGATTGCTCTTTGCACTGACTCCAAGCCATAAAATATTGTGTGTTCTCTTACTTTTCTTCTTTAATTAGAGAATAATATAGAATTCATGCTTCTGCTCTTGTCATTTCCACTGCTTCCCGTGTGGAACCGGGGCCCTATTATAGGGAAAACAAGAATAGATCCACTGCCTACCCAAAAGCATTTCGTAAGAGTCGACTAACTGGGAGCTTCCTTTGAAGTCGGAGTGCATCTGCCTGAGAGCAAGGAACCAACATTCTGCATACAAATTAGTCAGATCTGACAAATGGATGCACACGCAACACTCAGGTTCTGGAACTTGACTGCAGTCCAGAAGTGGACGAACGACCAGAACTTTCCTCCAGAGTTAACAGCTGGTGAACGCGAAGAAGAAGAAGAAGATTTCCACTGTGTATTTAAAAGAGTCTGTAAAGACTCAAGATTGTTTGTAGCTACCTCGGCAAATCTATCTAGAATTAGAAGAGTTCCCATGCAATCAGATTATGATTCAGCACAGCAAAAATGGTAGACTGCTTTCATGCCCAGGATACTGCAGCTTCCTGTACCAGATCTAGCTATTCCGTTGTCAAAAGTCACACTGAACAGACATTTATTAAAACTGACAGAAGCCTTGTCAATTGTCAAAAGGCACACTGAACAGACATTTATTAAAACTGACAGAAGCCTTGTCAATTGTCAAAAGTCACACTGAACAGACATTTATTAAAACTGACAGAAGCCTTGTCAATTGTCAAAAGTCACACTGAACAGACATTTATTAAAACTGACAGAAGCCTTGTCAATTGTCAAAAGGCACACTGAACAGACATTTATTAAAACTGACAGAAGCCTTGTCAATTGTCAAAAGTCACACTGAACAGACATTTATTAAAACTGACAGAAGCCTTGTCAATTGTCAAAAGTCACACTGAACAGACATTTATTAAAACTGACAGAAGCCTTATCAATTGTCAAAAGGCACACTGAACAGACATTTATTAAAACTGACAGAAGCCTTGTCAATTGTCAAAAGGCACACTGAACAGACATTTATTAAAACTGACAGAAACCTTGTCAATTAAGATAAACAGTAAACAAAAAGGACACATAGTGTTTCTTTATTTCTATGGTGATATATAGGGTGTAGTAAAAGGAAGTGCGATTTGTGTATTTTAATATAAAAATTTGTGCTTAATTACGTGTTGATATAAACTCCTTAGTAATGCACCTGACAAGTTACAACAAAATACATCATGTGATAAACAGTATAATATAGGGTTTATGACCTCATTATTTAAATTCATAATAATAAAACAGTATTTTATATTCTTATTGTTATATTTCTATCTACCCCCTCCCACCACCACATCCCCCCCCCCCCCACACCATCCCCACCCTCTTTTTTTATCTAAATTGCTGCCAATATAATAGACAGAAGTTAGTATTTTATTTCATTTTATTTTTCTGTGATAATTGATCTTTTTAACAGTAAACTGACTAGTAATGAAAACATTGCTGAGATGCAGTCGACACAAAGGGTAAGTCCATGTTCAGTTTCTTAATTATTTTTTTTTTCTGTTTTAACATATTCTCATTATTTTAGGTACAGGTGTAAGCAGTGAATATACTGACTATAATTACCATTTAAATTAAGTATGAAAAACTATATAACTTTTTAGTTCTTAGTATACTGCACTAGTTTTTTTAAGTCAGTCTAAACATAACTGGAAGCACTTTATGTTGTACTTGTAGGATTTAACAGTCTGTTTTTTTAGAGGAAAAAAAAAACAACTTATTAATTTTATATAGACTAATAGAGAATACTCTTTTATTTCTGCATGTTTGATATGTTCAAGATTGTTAATTTATTAAAATATTTATAATATCAAACATACAAGAGCTAAAGAAAAAAGTTTACAATTGTGTCACCTAACTTATTCACCAAGAATATCATGTTTTGCTCATGTGTGTGCAAAGAGTTAATATTCACACACATAAATATGCCAGCTTCAGACTAGATGTCACTCAGTGTTTTGATTTTTTTAAGGTAGAGGATTAAAATAAAATGGCACTCCATTTTTTTTTTTTTTTTTACTTCGACACCTTGAAATGTAATAATTCCTTACACCAAAAAGTCAACATAAGATAACATGAATAGTTATGACCGGGAATATAATGAGAAAAAATAGAAACATTAATGATCTTACTTTCAGAAATATACAAGCTGCTGCTTAAGTTAAAAGATATTCGGTCTTCAGTCAGACCCATTTAGATGATATCTGGCCATGGCCATTGAATTAACTGTATGTGCCAGTTCTTCCCAACAAAAACAACATAATCCATTCTGCTGACAGCTTTTATCTGAGTTTGTTCTCTAGACAGTTTTTAGTCCCCACTGATGAGATCCTGTCGTCCCAGTAGTGGACCACCACGATCAAAACATTACGAGCACAGCATGGTCGAGCCTGCCAAATCTATCGGTGATTATCCCACTCTGCCATAGCACAACCACAAAACACGCTGTTCCCACAGAAAACACATAGTATCCTGCACTTAAAATGCACACAAAATAGCAATCAGTGGAACAGAACACTCTGAGATAAGTCACAGCTACTAAAAATAACACAGCTGCTTGCCATTTTGAAAGCCAAAACCCAGATACTTTATTACCAGGGCTTTTTTCTAGGAAAAATTGTACCGGTACTGACCAATGAAGTGTTAATGGCAGAAGCGGTGGAAAAAAGGATGCCATAAAAAGGTGCCGCTACTGCACAAAATGCTAGAAGAAGAAAAAAATCTTTGCAAATAACTATATTAAACAAAGCTGATTCTAGAAGTAGAAGACTTCCAGGTTCAAATAAGCAGAAATTAAAAAAGAAAAAAAATTCTTACCGAAGGGTGGTGGTTTAAAATAAAAATCTGTCTTCTTACAGTTAATCTTCTTCTTTTTCTGAGCTTGTTAGGGCAGTTGGCTTATTTGTCCTCCCATGAAAAAAGTACAGAAAGTCACAGAACCCATACAGGGCCTCACAATGACCATGACAATATTCACTCTCTGAGTGGATTTGAATAATTTAAACATAGATTTGTAGATTTCAAAAGGTCAGTTGTGTTGAATGCTGCGCTGCTTGTTCAGCATCAAACTTGAATATTTCCAAGGACTGTTTTGCTGTGTTCGTGTGTACAGAATCTGTTTTAGAACTTGACGACTTAGAAAACTCAGTCATTTGCTATTTAACGTGTTATCCAGTAAATTTATGTTTCCTCAAAGTCAAATTTTATATCTATTGTCAAATACAATTTGCATTTATTATTCTGGATTGTTTCTCAGAGAGAAGCTAAGTCATTTGCAAATATAGTATATATATATATATATATATATATATATATAAAATTTTATTATTTTTGAGTGCAAATATATCTAACCACAAAGAGTTATTTATATTTGTCTCGTAAAATATGTGAATAGACAACATGAAATCAAAATTAACTGACTAAAAATGTACATAGCTGCTGCCTTGAAATACTGGTTGCTATGTTTGGAAAAGACTGGCTTGTTAAGACACAGACCTGCCATTGTGAAATATTGTTTATTCCCTTTGCAATTAACTTCCCTACACCTAGTGTGTGACCTGCACAAATGTAGCACAATCTTTTGTTGTATTCAGCAGTAGAAATGCTAATTTTTTTATTATTTTTTGTTGTTGTTTGTTTCTTTCTAGAGAGTAAAAAATATTATTCCCATGTGCATTAATGCCATTCATGAGGTCATTTTTAAATGACAGAAATAGTAGATCAAATAGACATATAAGAACAAGAACACAGTTTATTTAATAAAAGTTATTTGATTTACAAATTGCCTAATTTAAAAAAAATATCTTCAAACAAATACTTTTTATTTTTTTATTTTTAGAGAGAGAGTTAACATATTATAAAAATGGTACAAGGAAAATGATATGGCATTCGCAGCTGTACACAACTTTAAGTTATTCCATTATAAGTCAGCACTTTGATTGTGGGGTACCCTTTTCTTTTCTTGCTAATTTTCTTTGATTTTGTCTTTAATATAAACAAATAATAATTCTGCTTCTAACACCTTTTTTTTAAACAGTATTACAAAAATAAGCCATATAATTCTAACAGCTCGATTATCATATATAGCCTCATTTGTGATAGCTGTTGCCACTCCTAAAGAGTGCAAAATAAAAATTTAAAAAAAAAAAAAATAGTGAGCCATTTTACATCTTGGCATTGAACACAGCTCATTGATTTGCCAGTCTACAGTATTGTTGTGTGAGGTGAAAAATATTTCAGATATCTGTTACTTTGTGCTTATTTTCAACATGCCATTACTACAAGAATATACCTTTTAAATTATGAACTTGCATCAGCACACTAATGTAGACCATCAAACTATAAAAAATGGTCAGATTTTAAATTCCAATTTCAAAATCAATTTTTGAAACTGATATAATTTATTTAGTATTCATTAAAGTTGAATATGAATGAAGCAAACTTTGGGGGGGGGGCAGTTTAATGAGGCCAAATGTTACAAGTTAGAAAGAATATAAAACATTCACTTGAAACAGTTGTTTCATATATACTTAAGAACTAGCCCTCTACATTCTCATTTCTATCTAATATTATTTTTATATGGAACCACCATAGCTTTATTTCCTCAAAGGATTCTGTTTTGTTTTTTAAATGCTGGCTGGAGATTGCAAGAATTGTTTGTATTTTTCCTGCATTTTTATATTTTGTTTCATTACCCCTGTTGCTTTTTACCTTTTTTGACCAGCACATTAAAATTTTAAATTTTCTTGAGTTCTGCTGATATTTTTTTTCGATTTTTTTTTTTTAAATATACTATTTTGAATTATTATAAATATAAAGACATAATAGAAATTATTATAAAGAGATAATGAAACACTGCCTATTATTTCATGTTTTAATTTAAACAGTTTCTTGTTTCACTTTGCTTAGCTTTAATACTTTTATTCCCTATTACTTTATCTTTCATTTCAGCCACTTTAAATATTTTATTTTGCATTAACAAATTCTTTGAATGCAAAAAATAATAATACTAGTTTGATTTTCCTTTTACAACTTTGTATATACTTTCAGTTTGCTTCTTTTTTTCAGTAATTTTTTTTTTTTTTTGAATACTATGTCTTTTTCAAATCAACATTGCCCCATTGTACACTGTAATGATTAACATATCACTATTTACAGTAACATTTTCATTTTCTTTCTTTGGTAATAAGAAATCGACACTGTTGGCAGGTCTGTGCCATGCCTGATGAAGGGCTTACTTTATACTTTTCTGTTGTGCAAGCAATGAGTGAGTGAGTGACTTTCTACCCCACTAGGACATCACACAAGCGATAAACACCCGATGACACAATGTGCCACCATGTGGATGAGGATCACCGTGGAGAGGTCCCAGAAACCGCGTTCAGACATTTGGTCATTTTTATGGCCTGCCTATATTGCGGCCCCTGGCAAAAGCCAGAGTGGGGCTTCAAATAACAAAAAATTACGTCCTGAGAAAGACGTAAGGATTGAAAAGTGTGCAAGCAATGGATGGATTTTTTTTACCCCACCAGGACATCACACAAGCGATAAACACCCGATGACACAAAGTGCCACCATGCGGATGAGGATCACCGTGGAGAGGTCCCAGAAATCGCGTTCAGACATTTGGCCATAATGATGACCTGCCTATATTGCGGCCCCTGGCAAAAGCCAGAGTGGGGCTTCAAATAACAAAAAATAACATCCTAAGAAGGACGAAAAAGTTACTTTATCTTGATAAAGCATACTTCTTTAGATTCAGACTGGATTTAAATGGACATTGCTGACTAGAAATATGCAAAGTTATTTTTTTTTTTACGATGGTGATTGTATATAACAGGATGACAACCTATGATTTTGAATGGAAAATAATTTCATTATATTAACTAACAGCTTCCCAATACAAATACTGGAAAAATGTAAGGTTGAGATTTTAATTTATAAGTCGTTTAATAATTTTAATGTGTTACCTCCCTTAGGCTTTCAGTCCCTTGATAAATCTGATTAGATCTGCTGAACTCAGAGTAAAGATTAGACTCCATCTTTCTGGCCTTTTTTTGGAGATATTTTGTGTTGCGTCTCTACATTCAGAGTAGAGAAGAAAAAATACCACAGTGTGGGATATTTACATCTCAGAATAGATCAGGACAGCTATGGCATGGTATCACTGTATCTCAGATTAGATCGGGACAGCTATGGTACTGTATCACTCTATCTCAGAATAGCCAAAGTCTATCATGGTGTGATATATCTTTACCTTAGAATAGCCCGGGACAAGCTATTACTTGTGTGGTATCCTTACATCTCATCATAGGTTGTGATAGACCATCAGTGTATTGAATCCCTACACCCTGGGTGGATGTGGCAGCCCCCCTTCACTTCCAAGGATCCTCTACTGACTCATCCCTTGTGAGTTTGGTTATAATGTCTCCTATCTTGACCTCAAAGCAGGCGCGATGTACTTCACCAGGCTTCGCTCCGAGTCCATGTAGTCATGTTAAAATCATAGATTTATTACCATTTATCAGTTTGGTCAATATTGTGTTGATTATATCTGCTCTGTCCATGCATCTTCCCACAAGCTGTGTGGTGCAGTACCTGCCTACCTTCTACTCTGGCCTGTCCAAGTATGTAGATCCATTCAGAGCTCAAGCTTCTGGTTGCAATTGTCTGAAACATGTTCACAGAAGTCTGATGTAATAACTGCATATGTAGCCACCTATTTTGCTGCCCAAGCAAATGCTCTGAAAGCAGCTGTTATCACCATGGTCATACTTGACGTAGTTGCCTCGTAACGCACCACTATCCTCTTGTTTTGTTCTCCCCATCCTTTGTGCCGTGTATGCCCATGCTGACCTTGACCCTTGTTTCACAGACACACCTGTGAAGATGATGTGTGCTGGATGTGAATGCTGATCTAGTAGTGTTTCTCTTGGTTGCTACGGTGACAAGATTCTGGTTTTGGCATTATCTACCCAGTGTTTTGACAACCAGAATATTTATATATATTGACTCGTAAATCCATCCATTCTTTTTCGTGTCCGAACTCAGTATGATACATCTTCACAATTTTTTTACAGTTATTATTATGTCAAACCTGCAAAAAATTATAAGACTAAACATGGAAACTACTGAGGTCATGAGAATAGACAGGAGATGTAACAACATGGCCGTTCACATTACCGGTACTACAATCAAACAAGTACGAGAATTCAAATATCTAGAAATCATATTTACAGTGAATGGCAGACTCAATAGAAAACAGAGTAAAGAAGGTAAATGCTATCAACTACCAGTTAGCCCCAGTGCTTAGACACCCAAATGTCTCCCTTCCAGCAAAACAGCAAATGATAGCATCTTTGTATTATCAGTGCCAAACATGGACAATGAATATGGTACCTAAAAAAATAACTACATATGAAATGGGCTGTCTCCGCAAGGTCACTAACCATACAAGAAGGAACAGGATTACAAATACCAGCATAAGAGAAAAAGGTTGGAATAAGAACATGTCTGGATTATATTGACAGTCAAAGAATGAAATGGTTTGGCCATCTAGAGAGAATGCAGCCAGACCAAACTACATATGAGATTTTTTTTTTTTTTTTTTACAGCAGAATATCTGGGAGAAAGGCAAGGGAAAGACCAAGGAAGAGATTGATAAATGGTGTAGCTGAATCCTGCAAAAAGATTAATAAATCTATCACCCAAGCCACACCAGGAGTGCAAGACAAATATAGAAAACCAAGCTAGCAGCCAGGAAACCACAAAAGAAGAAGATTAATAAAGTATTTGCCATCATTTAACTTGAGGCCAGATTAGACCAACATTCCAAACATATTTTTTGTTCCTAAACAAATTTTTCCCTAAATTCTTAATACCCGTTGATAGATTTACTCATTCGTAATGTATTTAAAATGATTTTTTTTTTTTTTATGAAGCTGCAGATATTATTATTTTACAGAAATTAATCTTCAATAAGGAGAGTTATTCAGTTTTAATAAACCATCATAGCTATTTTTCAAAGCCATTTGAAATATGGATAGATTTTATTTGAAACTTTCATTTGCGAACAGTTTGTATTTTATTAACTAAGTCATTTAACATGATTGTTTAATTTTAGTTGAATGTTCAACTAAATAATCAAGTACAGTAGAAACTATTTTTCAAAAATTAACAAGTATTAGTATTAAATACAGACAAGAAACATTCTAATACTCATGAGATACTTTAAATATATTTCCAAAATTTTTTCTAATATGTAGTTGATGCTAATTTGCAACAACATAATTAATTACTTTTGGCAGTTCTGTCTTAGATAAATTTGGCTAAACTTTGCTAGCTTTTGTTTCTCATGTTTGTTTCCTAACATTTCTGATACCAGAAAGTGGCTGGGGCTGTTATCTGTCACTCTTCAGCGATCAATCTCAGCCTTATTTCAGAGAGATGCAAGCCTCTTTATCTTGTACTTGAATGTTTTAGCCTCGGTCTGATCCAAAAAGAGACTTGTGTTTTTATCTCACATTCTTCAATGTTTTAGCCATAGTTTGTGTTCAGAAAGAGGCTTGTATTTTTCTTTCTTGGATACTTTATCTTTACTGATGCCAGAAAGAGGCTTATGTTACTCAGACACTCCAGTGCTCAGCCCCATTTTGACGTCAACAGATTATTTAGTGTTCAACCCCTGATGCAGACAGTTACTGAATTGTCTGACCATCTCTTATGTTAGTTTTCAATGTCTTATAAAATACAGACTGTTCTACTACCTTTGATAATTTATTTTACTACATTATGTATTATTATCAACAATTAATTGTGTATTTTTGAGCTGTAGTCAGTTTGACATTTAACTTTTTTGTTTGTTTCCAAGACACCTAGAGAGAAAAGGATTAATTCAGCCCCAGAGGAATCTTTGGTCAGAATGTCTAGTTCATTTGCTCCGAGCAAAACATCTTCAGGAGCTGAAGCTGATGAAAAGGTCTACAAATATGGACATAATGTGAGATCAAAGCGAAGCTTCCACAGCAGTCTCAAGAAGAACATTAAGCAAAAAAAGAATTTAGTTCCTGATAAATGGCGAAAACATGTATTTCCTCCCACAAGAAATAATTTTGAGATGACATATGATTCCGACAATGATGATGCTGCATTGCCCACTAATTCAGAGGAAGATAGAGATGAACGGCAATACAAACAACCAATTAATAATGAAGTCAAACACTTCTGGCCAGATTTTGATAATGTGGATAAAAGCATGCACAGCAGGGATAATTCTACAGTTAACATTAAGAATCTGGGTATCCATGGATTAAAGGTCTATAACAATAAAGTTAACTATGATGATGATGAATATGACACAGAAATGGAGTCAGCAGCAGTTACAACATTGAAACCAAGGTGTGAATACTCAGGACCAGTGAAAACTAAACAAAAGGAAGAAACTGTTGATAACACTTGGAAGAGAAAGCAATATGAACATCCAAGCTTGCCAACAGAGGATTATGAAAGCAGGGAAGATTATAGCATTTTTGATGTAGCAGATCCTTATTATGATCATGGGGAATTGACAGAACAGAATGAAGACAAGGCTGAAGAACCAGATGGTGGTGATGAGGATGAAAGTTACTATAAACTGCAGAAGGAAATTGAAAGATTCAATGAAGTTTTGAAAACTCTGAGAAAAACTCAAGGCAATAAGGCTAACGAAAATGTCAGACATGATGACGAGGAAGGGCATGATAAAGACGAAGATACTAAAGATAACAGTGGTTACATACTACCAGAGATAATCACCAGTGCTGCATCAGATACAACTAAATTGCTAACTTTTGGGTATAGTAAACAACATCAGAGTGACTTAACCACAGATACAACTCTGCAGTATGCAACAATGAGCCACTTCACGCTCGCTAGAACTGACAGAACTACCAGTATCTTCAAGAATATGGAGTGGGAACATTTTCAGCTGGTACATTTCGCATGGATTATTTGATATTTTTAAAGTTGAACTATTTAAGTAACTCTTTTCTTTACTGTGTTATATTTGTACTTTAGCGTTATTTCAGTTACAGATAGTAGCTTAGTATCTATTTTGTTTTTGGTTTTGTATTTTACAATTTCAAAAATAGTCTTAATGTTGATTTGAGGATATGTTAAGGCTGGTTAAGTTTTTGTGCTAACTTTGTATGTGCCTAGTGATGTGACTGTCCTGTGTTAAGCATATTTGTTTCTACTAATCAATTTATTATTAATTATGCTGGCAATTTATCTACAGCAATAATGGCCAGATGCTTGTCATTGTATCTAAATTCTATACACTGTACAATTGGGCAATGTGGGCATTCTGAAAGCCATGGCATTCCTTGATCCATGAGTGTACTGCCATTTTGTTTTATGCTTGCATGGCGCTGATTCTGTGACCTCATTTTCTTTATTAGATGCTGCCATGTGACGGTGTTAGTTGCATTTTTTGTCTCTTGTTTTACTTTGTACAAATATTTACTGTTGAATCTAGAATCCAAAAGTTAACAGTAAAAAGTGTTCAGTTTGTTGACTATACTTCCCTTTGCGGGTTCTGGGACCTCATTCTGATTGGGGGGGGGGGGGGGTGTTGAGTAAGCCCACTGCCCCAAAAGCATGTCATCAAAGGAGACGAGAAGTGTTTCCTTCAAAGGAACCAAGAGTCTTCATACAGATTTGCCAGATCTGTAAATTTCAAGTTATGGAACAAGACCAAAGTCTAGACATGGTCAAAAAACAAAAATTTTTCACCAGAATTTACCACTGGCGAAAGCAAAGAAGAACTAGCTATATTCAAATATATGGCATCATTAAAAACAGACTTCAGGTTTTTTTTTTTTTTTTTATTATTATTATGCAGTGAAAACATATAGGACGTGTAGTACCTTGGTAAATTTCTCCAAAGCACACATAAGAAAGGTAAAATAAAAGTATCAGTACAACTGTTAACAAGTAACAAGTGTATGAGAAAGGATGGTCTGCAATATCATGACGATTAGACAAAATATCAATTTAATAGGCTGAAACATCTATACATATTGAATAAAACTTCAGAATAAAAGAATTCAACATACATTGTTAGAGCAGCTGTCAAGTGGAGAAATAAGACTAACAAAGAATTACAACTTGATTACTTTAAAAGAACAGATGCATTGTCAGATTTCTATGGTATGCTGTGGCAAAATTTAGAAGACACAGGACAGGTTGGCCGACACACATGAAGAAAAATCAATCGTACATGGTACATTGCTTGAGGAAATATAACTCAGTGTTGTGAAAAGTTTTTTTTTTTTTACTTCTAATCCTACATGTCATTTAGCGTCATGGATTTGCTACCATCAGCCAGTATGTTGATAATTGCGTTAATGATACCTGCTCTGTCCATGCATTTATTTTTCCCATAAGCTGTCTGGTGCAATACTTGTCCTGGCCAGAAAGGAGTCTTACTATTTAAGAATTATAAGCTGTACAAATAAAGGATCTTTTTCCACACCTTCAAGCATATTGGGCATATAGGGCTAGACCTTTATTACATAGATCAGTTGGCACTCAGTGGCTGATGTGGTCGGCATCATGCTGGCCACTTTTACTTCCCAGAACTTTGCCTGGTACCAAGGTTGGGTCGATCTGGGAACCAAGGTCTTTTTTTTTTAATGCAGTTTCTTTAGAACTTGAACCCATGACTTTCAATCTGCAGGTGAGCATCTAGCCGTTACACCATAGGGGGGGGGGGGGGGGGGGGCTCCCAATTAAAAGCTGGAAAATGTATAAATATGTTTCTAGAAAAATATTCTGGGTGTCTATATCTGATACTACAGTAAATTTTAAAAAACATTCCTGTCCTACACAGACTGCAAGCTATTCGAAGCTGGTGTATCTGTTACCAAGTGATTAGCCTGCCATGTGAAATTAACAGGCAGACAGATTGGCTGGTTCGCACCAGTGGGTGGTGAAATTATGCAGAACAAGCCAGATATGGTCGGGGCCCTGTGGGAGCAAGTGAACAATGCAGAGGCACAGATAGATCATTATGAACAAGCAAGTTAGACCTATAACCAAATTGCTACTGGCACCATCAGAATTTGAACTTTTTTTTCTGGCTGCTGAAGATGAGGATAAAGTGGTTATGAGAATGTCCCTAGTGGCTATGATGTCAGTTCTTAGTTCAACATTCAACTTTGGGTTACCAGTGCCCAACAAAAAGACAGCTAAGAATAGTACAACTGTGAACATTCAGGTCATCCCATCAGAGGGTACCTAAAGAAAGTTTATGTCAGCCTGACCACTTACACCTATACAGAACTAAAGAGGGTTGATTTAAGCCTGACTATTTAATCATGTTACCGAACTAAGGAGGGTTGATTTAAGCCTGATTATTTAATCATGTTACAGAACTAAGGAGGGTTGATTTAAGCCTGACTATTTAATCCTGTACAAAACTGGAGGGTTGATTTAAGCCTGACTATTTAATCATGTTACAGAACTAAGGAGGGTGGATTGAAGCCTGACTATTTAATCCTGTACAAAACTGGAGGGCTGATTTAAGCCTATTTAATCCTGTTACAGAACTAAGGAAGGTTGATGAAAGCCTGATTACTTAATCCTGTACAAAACTGGAGGGTTGATGTTAGCGTGGCTTCCTAATCCTGTTAAAGAACTAAAAAGGGTTGATTTAAGGCTGGCTGCCTTCACTAGTCAACTAGTCGTGAAAAATCTACAAATAGCTTGGCATTAGCTGCTTGGGAACAAACACGCCATTGAAAGATGAAAGACCTGTTGAAGGAAATGATGGTGCTTGCTTGCAACCGAACAGGACAATCATCATGTTTTGCTCATGTTGTAAGGAGATAGGGTCTGGAGAACTGAGTCCAAGAAAATCGAGTGTGTCACAAACAAAGAGAGTATGAACAACATGCAGCATTCGGGGGAAAGATGCCAACTTTTAATCCAATTGCATAGTCAGTGTGGATACTTTTTTTATTGACTACTAATGAATGGGACAGAGCACATTCCGGAATGTCCCTTGTGCAGGGATCTCATCTCTTGAATCATTCAAGAAGCCTGTCTCGATCTCACACAGTTTAAATTTAAAGTGCTTCAGCCAATTTTTATGTGTAGCAACATTTAAAAGCAGACTCATCTGATATGTTTTATTTTTTATGTGACTTACCATTTTGGGAACGTGTATCAAAAACTGTTTCTAAAGTTGGCTATTCAAAATGCGGCTCTGTCCAGATTGACCAGCTGTACTGACATTTCACTTCTTGGCTTTTATTCGTTACGAGCTCATGTAGGAATATACTATATGTTTAAATGCATGTAGAAAAGGATTAGTTATTTATTGGAAAATATGAAGAAGCCTAATTTCAGTAGTTTCCAGACCTTTACCTCCAATCAGATTCAGCTATCTTGTAGATAAAATTAAAGTCATAAAATAAGTTATTAAAAATAACCACACAAAAATACAATATTTTAGAGTCAATGAACTGAGTAACAGCACTAATGAGCAGCTGCTACAAACAATTTTGACAGAATTTGGCCTTTTTGTGAAGAAAAAAAAGGGGGTGTGAGGGGTAATGTTTTACATATATTTTTCCAACAGAAATCTGTTTTCAAACATATATATTGTCAATGATCATGTGCTAGAAGAAATGCCTCTTCATAATTGAAGATTGAGAATGATGTATCCAGGTGCCAGACTGTTTGGAAAAAAAAAAATTACGGGCAATAGATCTCACAGACTGAAACTGTTTGAAGGAATCAAAATTATGACATACTTAGCTTTTTGTCTTAATTTTTTTTTTTTTATAAACCGCAATAATTTTTTTTTTATTCATTTCAAACAAATGTCTTTTTGGTTTAGTTTATAGATTGATAACAGTTTTCATTGGCTAACTTTCTGTATTTTTTCACATTTTGCATGAGAATTCGTCTGTTATCTAAGTTCATTCTTGTCCATGTATTTTAATTTGTATGTTTGTTTTGAATAAAATTTTGCATGTGAACAATTAGAGTTGGTAAATTCACAACTTGGATTTCCAGACCTATAGTATATTTTCCAATGTGTGGGGAAAAAAACGCAATTTTTTTTTTTGAAATAAGCAAAAAATAAAAAAGATAGCTCCTTCATGTTCACAGTATATGAAAATTTCTATCCTAAAAATAAATTTTTTTTTATTTATATTCTAGTTTTATTTGGTATTCTCTATAAGTAAAAATTTATCAATATATTTATCAATCTGCAATTTTTTGTTAAATCACGCACAACTTGGTTACTGCATAAAGAGCATTTCTTGAAATTCCTTGTGCAAAACTGGATATTTTAAAGTTTTAATCTACCCATATCTACACGACACTAATTTAGGCAATATTTTGCTTTTTCAAAATGTAGAATAATATATTTATACCTACATAAATAATAACTTATAAGAAGTATGAAATATGACTTGACTATGTTAGCTCCATATTAATTTTAGGACTTCCCCCAAAACCAAACCTTTTATTGCCTATTGTGTGGTCTTTCTAGGCATTTTTATATTCAGTAGTGTGTCAGTGCTTTCTAAATGGTGCAACACATATCATTGTAAAAGTCAATGAAATGGAGTCTTTAACTCTTTTTTTTTTTCCAGTCCCTACTAGTTTTTAATTCAGCAGTGTCTATTCTATAGGTTTCGTGTCTTAGAGCAAGAATTTTTCATTTTACAGAGGTGAAAAATGCAACTTTCAGGCCACTGCCTTATAAGGTGTTAATTTAACAGAAAAATAATATATGAAAAATTAAGAACTATGTAGCCTACTAAGCAAAGAATAACTGAACAAGTCAAGTATTAAAATATGCAAAACTATCATCTTATGCACTGCATAAGTTTCAGTTTAAGTTTTTCATTAAAAAATAATAAAACTTTTCAGAGAAAATTGACAGCTAAGACAAAAATATGTGCATACTGGTAGTTATCAAGCTGTTGTGTTCATTCATAGACTATTTTTATTAACTTGTTATAAAAGAAACAAAACAAAAAAAAGAAATAACAAAATTTTACCCCAACTGTAAGTGTATGCCTAATGAAAGTTATGTGTAACAAAACAACGTTTAAACCCCAAAAAATTAGGTATGGTACCTTTTCACGCCAGAGGTGCATTGGACATTTGAGGTTAGACTAAAATTTTCATAGACCAATGGTGGTCAACACCATGCAAGCTGCCTTTACTTCCCAGAACTTTACCTGGTACCCATTTAAGGTTGGGCTGACCTGGGAGCCAAAGTCATGTTTGAAACAATCCGGCTCCAAACAGATTTGAACCTACAACTTTTGGATCAGCAGACAAGTGTCTAGCTGCTACACCATGGCAGCTCTCTGTGTGTCAAGGCATCAAGAAATGCCTATTTTGCTTGTAATCTGTGAAGAATTCTAATGCATTATGACTGCCAGTGAAGGGTCACTGGTACCTGTTTACAAGCCAGTTACTGAAGAAGGAGAGGCTAAAGTGGACCAATATAACCATTTTCTTACATCTAATAAACTAGTTGCTCTAGGACTGCAGCTAATACAGCACTGGAAACTCTGTTTTATTGCCAGATCAAACAACACTAGAATGTCGGCTACAATTTTAAATCACCCATATTCTTATACTGGCTTTTTAACTCTTTCATTACCAAGAAAATATAATTTAAATTAGTCTATCCCAAGAGATTTATTACCTAATTAATAAATAACTGAGTCAGAAACAATGAAATTATCAGATCTAGAGAGAATGAGTTTAAACAGCAGTCAGATCTGAGCAGGTTATCACAACAGCTGGGTGTGACTTTAGGTTAAGAAAATGTATAATGTTAATAAAACTCAAAATTGCCCAATGAACTGCTTAATAATAAAAGAATGAGTAGAATGCAATATAAAAAATCAGTCTGATTTATATAAAGCAAGCAGTGCCATGAAATGTATATAATTCCTATATCAGTATTCAGCAAATGAATTTGAGAACTGTTCATCAAATAGAGTTTGTCTGCAGTAACATTAAAAATCAGATAACGCTGTTCTGCTTGTTACTGCTCCCATCGGAATGGGAACTCTTTACTTGCTGCTGAAGATGGGGACAGAGTGCTTATGAGAGTGTCCCAATTGCTATTATGTCTATTCTCAATTCAGCATTTAACATTTTTTTCTGCTTTGTTTTGAAATTGCCCAAGTTAAACGAAAGTTTGAGAAGAGACTTTATTTCACTCCCTGGACCTACAGGTTGACAGATTAAAATTGATACTAAGACATGAAATGGAAAGTAAAGGTGGTGGGCTTGATCACATCATCCATTTGGTGGTTTAAAAATATTTGAGGTTAAGCTTCATTGCATAAAAAGAGGTCATTTTTTAAATATATATATATAACAGAGCATGAACTTCCATAATTGCTGCCTAGTTGCCAGGTGGCTATGTATGTCAGAAGTGAGGCCAAAACGACAAAATGTGAAATGGGTCTGCAAGCCAAAATCTTGACCCCTTGAAAAAAAAAGTTTGTACATTCCTTTGTAGCTGAAAATATAAAAAATATATGTAAAAATAATATCTCACCTAAAAACTTAAAACTTACCTTGGGTTGGTTCCTGTTTATAGTCTGTTTTGAAGAAAAGAATTTTTTTTTCTGCAGCATACCACATCAAGGGAAGGAGTGACAGATGACATCATCTTTGCAGGTGCCGGCTCTGGCTGTCGCTCTGATGATGATGATGACTGCGCTGTAGTTAGTTCTGGAAATGAGGATGAGATTATAACTGCTGTTGTTATCATCAAGAAGACGACTACCCTTCCAACAACAACTACAGTGTAAGTAATTTCATCTACTTCTTCCTTATGTTCACTGGCTGTAAACTCCAGCAGAAAGTTCTGTTTGTTTATCTGCTTCTGGACTTTGATCTTGTTCCAGAATCTGAGTTTAGCATGAACATCTCTTTTTACAGATTCTGTGCCCATCTTCTTACTGGTCGGCCTATGCTTCTCTTTCCTGGCACCATGCCTTCTGCTACTATTCATTCTAATTTGCGGCAGTGATGATATGGCAAAAATATTTCAGTTTCTGAGACAAGATACTGTTTACTAGCAAATCTTACTTGTCGTTCCTGTATTCCTATAAAATATAGGCTAATAAATTTGTGGTGGTGTTTTTAATCCTTGTTTTTATCTCACCAATTGCAAAGACAAAATAAAAAGCAAGCATTCTCTTTCATTTAAGCGATGACTGTTTGGACAATCTGGCCATCTATACCATCTCCAAGTGTCTAGAATAGACTAATTTGCAAGTAGAGTTCAGAATGCAGAGAATATCTGTCATGGTTGTCCAATACACCAAGACATGTGCTTCCAGATATAACAAAATGATGTACACCCAAAGATAAAGTTTAGCAGCTGCAACAGTTACCTGGATAAGAGAGTTTTCTCATCCTGCCAGCCTGGGATTAGATGTAGCATGACATAAAGCATAAACTGTGTAACTTAATGTGAAATTCTTAGCATTTTGTCACTGACATCAGTATTTGCTAAGTAATGACTTATAAAATCTAAGTATTATCACTTGCAGACAAGCAGAGTGCACAGGTCCTGAATGTGACCACAGCTCAAAGATGAGTTTACCACCTGGTATCTCAACATCTACAGCATCACTTGAAGGCAGCCTTGCTGGAGTCAATGAAACCAGTATCCATGATGGTGTGGGCAGCTTCGAAAGTACTGCACAACCTGGCAAGGATAAACAAAAAGCTGGTGACAAAGGGATTAACTTAGGTATTTCTTTTTTTTTTTTAATTCAGTAACAGAGTACACCTTCTCCTCAAATTACAACCATCCACACTTACAACTATCCACACTTACAACTATCCACACTTACAACCATCCACACTTACAACCATCCACACTTACAACCATCCACACTTACAACCGTCCACACTTACAACCATCCACACTTACAACCATCCACACTTACAACAATAAGAACATAGTAAATAAAGAAGAAAACTACATTGGTAAGGTAAACAAATTCTCAGAACTGATGCTGTGGAGTTCTTATGGTGTATCTTTCACACACACACACACACACACACACATATATATACATATGTATCTCTGCTATAGCTTTACCGTGACTTTGATCTTTTTCACAGTGGTCCATTGACTAATACTTCCATATCTCTCAGTCTCTGTGTATGGCATCTCTTCAGTGACCTGATTTGATCAATTTTGCTCATGTGTAAAGAAAAACAAAAAAGGCAGCAAGAATAAAATTTGTCACTTCGCTTCAGTAGCTGTGGCAGAAAAACTTTTAGGACTGCCCAACTTATGAAGATCTGTTCTGTTATATATGGCTAGAGAGTTTTATTTTCCTTGTATTTTATATTATATAATCTATCGTTTGCTTGTGTTGTGTATTATTCATTTCGGCTATCCTCCGAATAACGGTCCCAAATTATTGAGGCCCAAAATATACCCTAACAGGGCCTCAGTCACATGTAAATTGCGGACTTCAGGTGAATTAAATTGCAGACTTCCGGCAACTACCGCCACCGCCGAGAGTATCTCCTGCGCCGCAATGCACAGCGTGGAGCGGATCTTAACTAGATGGCTGGGACTCACAAGCAGCAGCTACCGCATCTCCTGCTTGCTTCCTTCACTTTATTTCCTCATGAGTCCCAGCCATCTTGTTTAGCCCCACGAGATACTCTTGGCGGTGCCCGGGAGTCGCAGGAAGTCCGCAGTTTATTGGTGACTGATGCCCTGTTCGGGTGTATTTTCGGCGTCAATAATTTTGGAATGTTATTCGGAGGATACCCTTCATTTGCTATTTTGTTGTATTCTGTATAATTTATCTGTGTTATCTGTTGAAAAGGGAACTGGTGCTGGCATGGTATAAATAAGGTATCTGAGCAGTTAAACTGGTGCTGGCATGGTATAAATAAGGTATCTGAGCAGTTAAATTGGTGCCAGCATGGTCCACATCTCAGGCCTCATAAATGAGGTATCTGTCCAGCTGACAAGAGGGAACAAAGTTCGTAATCAGGCAGTACACCAGGATCTAGAAACGCAAGCCTTCAAGTGGATCACTCCCAGTTAATGATGGTTTGGATATTTATGCAGAATGGGAGAGAATCAACCATAATGACAGTCATGGGAGGCCAAGAACCAGGAAACCAAGCCAAAAGGATGACCCATCATTCACTGCACTGGGAAGACAACATCCATAGCAGAGGGCTGGAATGGAACAAAGCCAAAAAGAAAACTGCTGATAAAGAAGTATGGCGATCTCTCTGGCAAACCCCTACACTCCACAGTAGAAGAAAAGTGACTTTGTAAAGTAACATCCAAATCACCCAATAAGTGATGATTGGTAGATCTAGCACTATATGCCTGATGTGCTAAAGGCATGAGAAGGGTCCTGTTAACCCTGGCCTGCAGATAAAGCCAGTTTTCTGACTTTAAGGGGTTTTTGATGACATGATGTTTTTGGGCAGTAGCCAGTACGGCTTAATAACAGCATAGTTGTAGATGTGCTAGGTATTTTTTTTTTTTTAGATATTATTTTGGTGGAAAATCTAAAGAAAACTTCTTTTTTCAAAGGGAAGGCAGGCAGTTATTTCTTAGCTCTGTATTTGGTGATTAGACTTAACTCTGCCAGTCCCAAGCAGTTCTTACTTCAATCACCTTATATTTCAAGGGGTGAGCTTAGAGCAATAAACACTGAAGACTAAAGGAGTTCGTAGAGACGATCTGGGACAGAAGTCATTGAACTAATAATTTAGACACAGGTCTATGATGGGAGTCAGCAGAAGATCACATTACCCTTGATGTGACTAAGAAACATTGTGGCATTGTGGACACTTTATTCAGAATGCTGATTGATGAAAACACAGACTCAAGATCTGGAGCAAGGTTCAAGTCAAGAACTTTATGAATGAACAGAACTTTCTGCCAGGGTTTTATCTGTTAATTTGCATGTCTTATGTATTATTTTATTTGTTTTTTGCCTGTCTTGTGTATTATTTTATCTGTTTGTTAACTTATTTGTGTTACTGACTTTAAATTTTTATTTTTTATTTTTTTATTGCAGGATTAATTCTGGGAATCACAGGCAGTGTCTTGGTAGCAGTAATTGTTCTATGTATTGCACTGTGCAAGCTGCGCAGTCGAGATGAAGGAACATATAAAGTCGATGAAACCCAGAATTTTTCAGCATTGCAGTCTAAAAAAGCAGGAAATGGTGCACTGGCTTCAGGGAGTGACTCAGGTGGGGGTAAAAGGGGCAAGAAAAAAGATGTGAAAGAATGGTATGTTTGATGACTTTGCCAAATAGTGCGTCTTCTTCCCAATTTGTCGCAGTTAGACTTACAAACGGTAGAATGTATATAATTGCAGGGACTGGTGCATTTCTTCAGTTGTAATATTATATGTTTTCTCCTTGTTTAACTTGACATAGCTGCTCATGAGATTGTTTAGTTTACCAAAAAAGTGCCAACTATATTTATCATTTTAAGTGTTTGACCCTCTATAGATATTTATTTAATGCTAACTGTGTTGTATGTAAAAATTTACCTTCCATTTGTATCCTGAATGTCTTGTTGGAAATTGTTGTGGTGCTGTATTTACATGATTGCAAACCAATATTTTGTCAAGGGATCAATAACACAAGTTTGTTACACTCTCATTTCACGCAGGAGTTGATAAATTTGGTAATATTGTTTGGCTGCTAAATTGACAGCACAGTGTAGTTAAATCTGGCTGCCAGATTTCTGGGTTGGCAGGTTGATATGACTAACTTACCAATGTGGTTTCTAGGGCCCTATTTAAAAAAAAAAAAAAGAGGGGGGGGGGGGTATTGATCCTCTGACCCTCTGACCCTAACCGCCATATCGTTTTCTTTTTCTTCTTTTTAGCATTAACCAACTTAAACTCCAGTGGAAAGCTCTGAATGTTCATCCATTTCAGGATTGTGGCTTTTTTCCAGGGCTTGGGTTTAAAGTGTACATCTGTTTTACAGATCTGGCTTATTGTTTTGTGCAGACTATTAATTTCTTGCCAGTGAGTCAGATTAAACACCGACATCGTAGGAAACAACTATCTTGTCCCCACTGGCCAGGTTCCCGGTAAGAAACTTTTTCTAGGATGACCACAAAAAGGTGTAGGTAGGTCTTGACCTGTGTGCAGCCAGGGCTCAGTGCACAGTCACATGTGGGTCAGCACTTCTGTATCCAAGCATGTCTCAAAGGCAACGAATTAGGAGTTTGCTGAAATTAGATGTGTTAGGTCAAAAGATACAGATATTGCAGCCTAGCTGTAAACCACAACACTAAGTGCCAACTAGCCTTTTAAGGCAAAAGAAGAAGAAGAATTTGATTAACTATTAAAAGCAAAACTACAAGAATATTACTGGTTGGTTCTTTCTCTTGTGTCCCAGTCATCACATAATACGCCTTTTTGCATTTTACATTTGGTCAGTCATAATAAATAAATCTGGTTATTGATGAAAATGATTGTCCAATGTTGGTTTACACTCAGGTAAATACAGGATACTGCGCGGTATTCAAAGTGTACAGTTAATGGCAGTAACACTGGAAAACATTGGGAATGTTCTGATGACACATTGTGCTTCATCTGTGTAATAATGATTGTAATAAAATAATGTTTACCCCACCAAAGAAGCTGTTGTAGTGTCAGATGTGGTGAAATTTTAGAAATAAAAGGGTCAACTTACTATGCCATGAAATGATCAGTCAACTTTCAAATCTCTTCGTTATTTCTCTAATAAATCTGTTACCTGTGGTGGAGAACTGCATGTATTCAGGATGAACATCATGGCATAGCTTGCCCCTGGACAGAGAGCCCAGCAGGCCCTACATTAAGACATCACTGACCATAACTCGTGGATTCTGGATGCCCATTGTGAGGAGAACAAGAATAGATCTGCTGCCTCTGGAACAAGCATGTTGTAGGAGTTAACTAATTGGGACATTCTTCGAAGTTGGAGTGCATCGGCCTGAGAGGTAAGAAACCAGGAGTCTGCGCAAATAAACAAGTCAGATTTGTTAAACGAATGTGCTTGTGACACTCACATTTGGAACAAAACTAAAGTACAAAGGTGGACGAACAACCAAAACTGTTCACTGAAGTTTACAAGAAGCCAAGAAGAAGAGGATGAGAATGTTGCCAGATATGAGCATGTGTGTGTCCTCATGCATTAAACAGTCCTCAGTATCCAGTACTAGCTATGGTTTCTTTGCTCAACCTCTGTATTCCTCTGGAAGGCCAGAATCAGCCGTTTCATTTCATATACCATCATCTCATACTGATGATACTCAACATTTTCAGTTACCAAACAGTAAAGTTCTAATATGATTTGATTTTTTTGGTATATTTGTTGGTTCTACTTCTCATGTGGTTGATTTTGTTTTTCAAAATATGTTCATTACAAGACTGGCCTCCACCAATATCCCCAACCAAATATAGTCATTACTAGATTGGCCTCCACCAATATCCCCAACCAAATATAGTAATTACTAGACTGGGCTCCATCATGATCCCCAACCAAATATAGTCATTACTAGACTGGCCTCCATCAAGATCCCCAACCAAATATAGTCATTACTAGACTGGCCTCCACCAAGATCTCCAACCAAATATAGTAATTACAAGACTGGGCTCCACATAAGATCCCAAACCAAATATGGTCATTACTAGACTGGCCTCCATCAAGATCCCCAACCAAATATGGTCATTACTAGACTGGCCTCCATCAAGATCCCAAACCAAAAAAAGTCATTACTAGACTGGCCTCCATCAAGATCCCCAACCAAATATGATCATTAGGAGACTGGCCTCCACCAAGATCTCCAACCAAATATGATCATTAGGAGACTGGCCTCCACCAAGATCTCCAACCAAATACGATCATTAGGAGACTGGCCTCCACCAAGATCTCCAACCAAATATGATCATTAGGAGACTGGCCTCCACCAAGATCTCCAACCAAATATGATCATTAGGAGACTGGCCTCCACCAAGATCTCCAACCAAATATGGTCATTACTAGACTGGCCTCCACCAAGATCCCCAACCAAATATAGTAATTACAAGACTGGGCTCCATCAAGATCCCCAACCAAATATGATCATTACTAGACTGGCCTCCATTATGATCCCCAACCAAATATAGTCATTACTAGATTGGCTTCAATCAAGATCCCCAACCAAATATGATCATTACTAGACTGGCCTCCATCAAGATCCCCAACCAAATATAGTCATTACTAGACTGGCCTCCATCATGATCCCCAACCAAATATGATCATTAGGAGTCTGGCCTCCATCATGATCCCCAACCAAATATAGTCATTACTAGACTGGCCTCCATCAAGATCCCCAACCAAATATGATCATTACTAGACTGGCCTCCATCAAGATCCCCAACCAAATATAGTCATTACTAGATTGGCTTCAATCAAGATCCCCAACCAAATATAGTCATTATTAGATTGGCTTCAATCAAGATCCCCAACCAAATATGGTCATTACTAGACTGGCCTCCACCAAGATCCCCAACCAAATATAGTCATTACTAGACTGGCCTCCATCAAGATCCCCAACCAAATATGGTCATTACTAGATTGGCTTCAATCAAGATCCCCAACCAAATATAGTCATTACTAGACTGGCCTCCACCAAGATCCCCAACCAAATATAGTAATTACAAGACTGGGCTCCATCAATATCCCCAACCAAATATGATCATTGCTAGACTGGCCTCCATTATGATCCCCAACCAAATATAGTCATTACTAGATTGGCTTCAATCAAGATCCCCAACCAAATATGGTCATTACTAGACTGGCCTCCATCAAGATCCCAAACCAAAAAAAGTAATTACTAGACTGGCCTCCACCAAGATCCCCAACCAAATATGATCATTAGGAGACTGGCCTCCACCAAGATCCCCAACCAAATTTAGTAATTACAAGACTGGGCTCCATCAAGATCCCCAACCAAATATGATCATTACTAGACTGGCCCCCATCAAGATCCCCAACCAAATATAGTCATTACGAGACTGGCCTCCATTATGATCCCCAACCAAATATAGCCATTACAAGACTGGCCTCCATTATGATCCCCAACCAAATATAGTCATTACGAGACTGGCTTCAATCAAGATCCCCAACCAAATATTGTGCTTTTCTTATTATGTTTGGTTGGCTAGAGGTAGGAAACAAATTAGCTTTAGATTTATGCAGTATAATGATAAATGTAATCCCATAATAAAGCATTGTAGAGAAGCAGGAAATTGGACAAAATTTTGTAATAATTAGCTACATTCCTTAAGGCTGTAACTGTTTTTATGACAAGGTCCATTACATCAAATTAATGTATACACATAGTTTTGTGACTAGCTCCATTATTTAAGATGATACAAAAATTATTTGGCTATTTCCATTCCTAGAGATTATTTTATATAATCTGCTTGTGACCAGTTCCATTCCCTGTGTAATTACTCCGATTACTTTACATAATAGTTATGTGAATAGCTCCAATTCTTGAAATTACTCAGATTACTTTACATAATAGTTCTGGGATTAGCTACATTCCTTTAGACTACTTTACAGTTCTGTTACTAGCTCCATTCCTAGAGATTACTCCTTTTAATTATATAGGCCAGACTGGCCACTTTCTTGTTAATGCACCCAGGAAAAAACTACACACATATATATATAAGTATGGCAATAATGTTTAATATCAGGTGCTCTTTGGAAATATTTGTATTTTGTGTGTTCGTCAGAAATATTGTTTCCTAAGGGGGAAAAAATATTCTTTGCAATTTGTATGGTGGTTTTTAAAACTACTTACTTTAAAATGGAAAGAAATTTCTTTCTGAACTACAACTACTTGAAAATGTACCTTGATTTCTTCCTTGTCAAGAAATCTATTTAATATTATGTGTTTCTTGTACCACGTAACAATTTTGAGTGCTGCCATAGCGTTAAACTATTTGTTTATGATTGAAGTTATGTATTATATTATGATTTACTTTCAAGACTGTTACAGGAAATCTGTAATAGTTTACCATGTGTATGAAAGGTGTTTCTCAACAATTTAAAAGGTGCTTGAATTGTTCTATTAACAGTTTGTAACATATTTTGAGTTTTAATGGTTCTTGCAAGTTCCAAAGTTTGCTAGTTTTGTTTTTATTTCTAAAAGCAATTGTACATAAATAAGCTCTTTTGTCTAATGTGTAACTACCTCCTTTAAGAAGTAGAAGGGATTAGCTATTTGGAGCAGTTAAAATTACATGAACAAATTTAATCTGTTGTAGCACAAAGCTACAGTGGTTATTTGAGTGCTGTATGTTAACTGAAATTTTACTCATATTTTAGTAAGACAATATTTTAATAAGACAGTGCAAAAACTACATCATAACACACAGAATAATTATACTGTTGAAAAAATGCGTAGTTTTTGAAAGGTGCTTTATTTCTTTAAAAAAGACCCAAAAAAAACAAGTATTTTTACTTCAAAGGAGCTCGTCTGTAGTTTGATTTCTTCCTTGTCAAGAAATCTTTTTAATTTTGTGTTTTTTGTGTGTGTTTGTGTACCAAATAACAATTTTGAGTGTTGTAATTTAATGAGTGAAGTTATTCAAATTGCACACAAGAATACATTAGGGTTCAACCACTCAATTGATAGTTCTTTTGCATCTGGGCGCTTGATAGTTTTTTAGGCGTACGGCCTTTCCCATCAACTAATACAAAAGTGTTATTGGATAACTGCATTTTTTTTTTTTTAAAGGAAAGCACCACTAGATAACTATGCGTTTTTTGTTTTTTTTTAACAGAGAAGCACCTGCAGATAACTATGGTTTTTGTTTTTTTTAACAGAGAAGCACCTGCAGATAACTATGGTTTTTTTTTTTTTTTTTAACCAGGATAGTTAAGCAAAAGGAATGGCATGACCTGGCATTAACTACTTCAGAAAGTGTTAACTAACAAATGTAATAAAAGAGAAAGATAACATAATAATAATAATAATCCATAACAATTAACAGGGAAAATGTCATGATAAATAACATTTGTCACTTAATTATCATTATCTGTGTTATCCCAGCAGTATTACTGTTATATTTTATACATAGTATTTCACTTTGTGTTATGATAGTTATTACCCCCACGTACATTCCAGGGCCCCATTACGGGGGACAAAAAGAATAGACCAACTGTCTCCATAACAAGCACGTCGTAAAAGGCGACTCGTTAGGGAACATCAGAGTGCATCCGTCTGAGCAGCAAGGAACCAGCAGTGTAAACACAAGTAAGCAAGGTCTAAAATGAATGTGCTTGCACAATTTTAGTTGAGAAACAAGACTTGTCCAGAAGTGGATGAACAACCATAACTTTCCACTTAAGTTTACAGCTGGTGAATGTCAAGAAGAAAAAGAAAGTTGTTGTAGTTTCATGGTGATCTGTCATGTTAGTCACAAGAATACCATTTATCAGTTATCACATTTCATAAAGAATAACACATTACAAATTAGAATCACCTCTTGTTGTTAATAAAACCTCCACTGTCTGGTGAAGAAAACTAGTCAATTTACAAGAAAGTCCAGGTGAGGTTGCACAGATGTGGTCATATAGAAGAGCCATCTTTCATAGCAAAAATAATAATCAAATATGAATTCATGGAAACATAAAATTAAAAATTAAAAATACAAAGGTCCTGGAGAGACTAGGAATGCAGCAAGAGTTATTGAAACAAATGACAAGGGAGAAGTGAAATATTTCTGCCACATTACAAGACAGAATACCCATAGACTTAATATTGAGATGTTGAAAGCCGATGAGTTAGAGGTGGGCAGGAATGCATGTTGGAGGATAATATCAAAAGATGGATAAATGACAGTTCGAGAGAGTAAAACAGAAGGTCTCCATGGTGAAGATCAAGCCAACTGTCTCAGGCTCTGAAGGCATGGGTTCAGTTCATGAGTGCAGGTTTTATGGAAATATCTGGGGATTATCACTGAAGCTTTATGTGACATCCTTGGCAGTGGCAGCTGTTCTGCAGAGAGAGACTGAGCTCTGTGAGAAAATCTGGTGTAGTGAAGTTGATCCTCTTGACTTCAACTTCACATTTTAAATGTTGAATTAAGCACTGAATTAATAGCACTTAGAACATTCCCATAAGCACTCCATCCCCATCTTTGGAAGCAAGCGCTGAGATAATTTCTGATGGTACCAGTAACAGTCTGGTTGTATGTCCATCTTGCCCTTCCCTTGGCTTTTAACATCAGCCAGATCCTTTAGTCACTCCTCGCAGCACTGTTCTCCTAAGACCGTGATGATCTATTTGTGCTTCCACACTGTTAACTCTCTCCGAAAGGACGCTTACAACATTTAGATTGTCACGCATCAATCAATGCACCATCAAGTGAGCAGAACCAACCGGTCTATCTACCTGTTTTGTTTCCTAAGACACTAGCTTAATCAAAATATTTTTTTTTAAAAGTTTAATTCAGAGAGTGTACAGTGAGAAACAGACTGCTGCAGACCCTCTACAGTCAACCTTCTTTGTGCACCTTGACTGAATGTTACTTCTGAAGTCTTTAGTCAAATGCTTGCTAAAGAAACTATTCATTTTCCTAAGTTTAGTTTGGTGTTGTTACTTATACAGCTTATTAAGCAGTGGCTGGCCGAATGGGGTTTCACACAGGAGACACAGCTGTGAATCCTCAGTAAGGCTGTGGAATCTGTTTTGTCAGGGGCAAAAAAAACAATTCCAACCTGGGTAGTCCATTGAGACAACACTAGTCATGTGGCCTTGAACTATCAAACTCAAGACCCCCCCCCCCCCCCTCCACCACCACCACCATACACCACACAATTAGTAAATACAGGCTGTAATGGTTGTACTTATACAGCCACAAATGTAGCCTTGATACACTAACACATCCTGAAAGCCACCAATTTGGTCTTTTCCAACCTTTGTAAACATTGAGTATTGCATTGTGAAATGATTTCACTAACCTATAAACCACACAACTGCTCATTTATGGGACTAGAAAATCCAAGAAACTGTGCACAACCAAATGTCAGTGAGGGTTACACTGTCAGTTCCATTCTTTGCTGCTTCTTTTACTTCCCAAAAATGTATTTCATCAACTCTTTTAGACCCAAACAAGGCTTGACGTGTTACTGACTATTACCCCCATGTCTCAAACACCACATCAAGTTCTTCTTATACTTAAGTTTTGGCCAGTGTATAGTAAATAAATCTGGCACCCACTGAGGTATTTTTCATTCCTACAGCACAGCAAGTAGTTAAAATTTTTGTGGCATTATTTATGAAACTTTATGGAACCAAAGGAGGTAACTGTGATCCTAGTTGGAAAGTGATCCTAGTTGGAAAGTGATCCTGGATGGAAAGTGATCCTGGTTGGAAAGTGATCCTGGTTGGAAAGTGATCCTGGTTGGAAAGTGATCCTAGTTTGAAAGTGATCCTGATTGGAAAGAATAATCCTACCAATGGTGTTGAACTTGAACTGTTTGGCAGAAATGTGCAGTTACCAGTATGTAACTGTGGCCACTAAGCTCATATAATCATGCAATTCTTTGTAAATATCATTTCAGTTGTTTGTTGTTGCTCTTGTTATATTGCTTCCCTATGTACATGCTTGTTTTTTTTTTTTTTTTTTTTTTTTTATGTATTTGATGAATCCAGTCATATTTCAGTAATAAGTAGTCAATGCTCTTAATTTTTCGTTCAAAAATCATCTTCCCTGACTGAAACATTTCTACAGACTGAATTACGGACTGATACACTACTAAAGACTTTGAATGTCAAACTTCATGAATTAATGCTAAGATTGCTTGTTTCATCTCACATTACAAGCAAAAAATATGCTACGGCCCATATAGTAAATGTAATAAAGGGATTTCACATAAACTGCATTCTTTTTGCTCCAAGGAGTCAGCACTGTTTATGTGTCTCCCATAATGCAGCAGGAGAAGCTCATAGAAATACTCAACAATAACCTGACATTTTTCTTCTCTTAATCTTCTTCTGACTTTGATCTCCCTGCATCCAGATTCCAGAGCCCCAGTGTGGGGGAAAACAAGAACAAACCCACTAGCTCCCTAACAAGCATGTTGTAAGAGCCGACTAATTGGGAGCTCCTTCCAAGTTGGTGCATTTGCCTGAGAGGTGAGGAACCAATAGTATGCAAACAAATCATTCAGATTTGTAAAACAGATGTGCATGCAACACTCAAGTTCTGGTAGACGACTTAAGTCCAGAGCTGGAAAAACAACCAGAACTTTCTGCCAGAGTTTACAACTAGTGAAATGAGGAAGAAGAAGAGCTCAGTAAATAGCTTAGATCTTCAGCGCACTCACTCATGCCGAACCTCATGTAGACACAATCATTTGAATTTGGCAGCTAAAGTATTTTTTTGAATGAGCTAAATAATACCAAGCCACTATTCTTTAGTTGCCACTGAGGATATGATATGTGTCAGCCAAAGCTTGAGTAATCTGACACTTCTTTGATTAAACTCTAAACATTAGAAAAGCAATACAGAGTGTGTCTTTTATTTCTTATTTCCTGGGTGCCCATTTTGAAAAAAAAAGGGAGGGGGGGGGGGGAGACACACCCGCTGTCACCACCCCAACAAGCATGCTGTAAATAGAAACTAAAAAGGGATTTTCTTAAGTCATATGTTTTAGGCTTTAAAGCTCATAGCCTAGCTGTAAGCCACAACATAACATGTCAACCACCCTCTTAAGTAGTCACTCCAATGACAGTCTGTAAGTTTCTTGACAACTGCCTAATCTATCTAATGGGCTCTAACTCACCTAAGGGACTTAGTGTGGAACATAGCTTCATTTCACACCCAAAAAAAATTGTATTGCCTGCCACACAATTTTTTTCTGGCAAGTATCCAATTCCTGTATTCACACATATCTCAAACTTCAACTAGCCAGATGGACATCTGAATTCATCTTAGAAAACCTCAATTAAATTATTTTGTACATTCTTATTTGTAAATGTATTACTGTCTGTTCATGTCATGTGGTGATAAAGGTTTTCTGGCCACAGTATTTGCTTTCCATTTGTAATGATGATAGTGTCAAACTGGCTAGTTCTACTTTTCATTTCTTTTGATATCTTCACATGCAACTGAATGAATTTGTTTTATGTGCGCTATGTTATTGTGATATAATATTACACTTTCTTCTTGTTATTGTAATCATGTAATATAATTACATGTACATTACTTTGTTCCCATGCAGTATATTTTGAAGAAAGAAGAAAAACAATAAGCAAAACACCAAACGAAAATTAGTACACAAAGGGAATGAGGAAATCTTCATGACAAAGTAAAAACAAGTCGTAAATACAGGCAGTTGGCAATAAGTTTAGGAGTTAATGACCTTTTTGTTAATGTTACTGCTCTTAGAGGTTATTCTTGTTATTACTTGTGCTCTTCTGGCATGTGTAACTCAGTCAGTCGGGACAAAAACAATAGTGTGATTGTCAGTCACTTCCAACATTATTCTTGCTTTCAAAGAAGAATCACTCAATGGCTGTGTGTCCATTTTGTTTGTAAAGTTACTTTTGTAATCTAAAATGTGCGATATATTTTAATTACTTATCACTAGTCCCAATGCATGTATATTGTAATTCATTTTGCTAGATCATTAAAAAGTGAATGATTTTTGTCATATCTTTAATGTGTGAATGACTTCATTTACCAGCATGCATTGCCAGATTTTCAAAAACATGTTATGTTATAAAAATATGTTGACTATAAATTATTTAAATCTGCTTTAGAATATATTAAACATGTCATGTGTCACATGATGTAGTATTTTAAACTTCCAATGGTCATTCTTGTGTCAAGACTTACCATTTTCTTTCCGGAACTTTATAAGAAAAAATTAATAAAGTCAGAAAAGGGTAAAAAAATAATAAGTGAAGCAGAAATAAAATAACATTAGGAATAATCAGGTAAAGAACCAGGACCTGCACAGAAAATAAGGAATCAAATGGTATGACAAATACTACTGCAGAGCCAAAGGAGAACAGTACAAATTCTAATGAATCAAGCCAGGATAAGACATTGGTTCAGAACACTGAGAAAAACAGGTAAAAGTATAGCTATAATTCCTTTCTCTGGAAACCACAGCGCAAAACTGATAGCAGGAGACATAAAATCACATAAATAAGGAACTTTATAATAGACAGATAAATAGTAGGGGAAAGGAGTTGCGGGTGACAATAAAATACAAGTTATGCATGAGTTGGTTGAGAGCTACACTAAAGAATATAAAGCAGAAGAAGAAAAAAACTTATTTAGCCTTTACATCTTGAATACCAGTGCTATATAATGAAGAGACTTATTTATAACATTAAAGCAACCACTGCTTGGGACAGAGGCAGTAATAAACATAATGAATATGTGACAGATTCCGACAGTCCCTAACTGACAGAGGACTGGAATGGAACAAAGCCAGAAAGAAAACTGCTGATAGAGACGTCTGGCGATCTCTCTGGCAAACCTCTACACCCCAAGGTAGAAGAGGAGCGACTAAGTAAGTAAGTAATATGTGACAGATGAAGCAGCAAATCTTCTTCTGCATTCACCTGAAGCTGTGAATGTGTTGTGCCCATTTTCAACATGGCTGTGATATTTATGCCTTTCAGCTGACACATCTAACTTCTGTTGGTAATTTTTGCCTGGGTTAGCCTTCCTGGGAAGCAGCAAATGAATATAGTGTTTTACCTGCCACAGAAACAGTTAGGAGTACATCGTAATGGTGGGACAGCTGGAGGAGAACAGAGACAGAGAGAAGTCGCTGGACAGTGTGACATCATGGGTTGGAAGACCATCTTTGCCAGAACTGGTTGTGGATAGGCATGATTACCAACACCACACTGTATGAACTAAAGGAAGAAGTAATAGTTTTTATACCTTTCACAAGTGCTGCAACCACTTCCTTCCTGATGTCATCGCTTCTGGTCTGTTGCATTTAAAATGTATCGTTTCTTTATCTCAGTTTACGTGTAAATGATCAATATATTGATGTAGGTAGATAAGTAAGTGACTATGATATGTAGTGAAATCATCATCATCATTAACCTGTTCTACCATTATATGTCACATGGGCTTGCAATCTAGTCCATTGTATCCTGTGCCATGCTTTTGATATCAGGGATAGAATCCAGCATCTTTGACCTCTCTCATCAAAATTTGTGATTTATTTTTTCTGTACAGTTTTGATAACTGAAAATCAAATACAGTTAAAATAAATGATGGGTATAATCATTAAAAGTCTGAGTTTTTGTAGTGGAATAACAGAAGTGAATTATACAGGAAAAGAGTTCTCCAGATGTTGTATCAAAGTAAATGAGAGAAATCTGAAGCAAATACTTGGGTACTTTCATAACAATAGATGGAGGCTGTAGACTTAACCAAGCAAAAGCTAGATTAAACAGGATAAAGAATATTCCACATAATACATCTCTGTCAGTATAGGGAGAAAAAAGTTCTCTTATAAGCTATATAGAGCCAGTTCTGTGACCTCATTTTGGGAAAGAACAGACCCACGGTTCCCTTAACAAGCACGTGTAGATGATGACCAATTAGGGATTTTTTATTTCAATGTCGGAGAGGCGAGAAATCAACAGTCTGCATACAAATAAGCCTGATCTGTAAAACAGATATGCATGCAAAAACTCAAGTGCTGGAACACCACTAAAGTCAAGAAGAAATGGATGAACAACCAGGACTTTCCAGCAAAGGTTGCAGCCGGTGAACCCTAAGAAGAAGAAATAAAGAGGGAGAGGAGCCAATCCTGATGTATGGAAGTGAATCATGGACAGTCATCAAATTATTGACCAACTGTGTGTAGATTGCAAAGATGTGGATGTATAGAAGAATAATGAGAATTTTTGAACAGATAATATGTGTAATGAAAATGTTCTGATGTTTCTCATACCAGAAGAAATCAGTCCCCATTCTTTTCATACCTCACACATGAGAAGAGTAATAATGGAGTATGTCATGATAACAGAACAGTTAAAGGGGAAGAGAGGCAGAGGGAGGCCAACGATATTAGATGCTTTGACATTCAAGAAGATTTTCTGACCTCTACAACTGACAGCTGAGCTGAAGTGACAAAGACAAAAACTGATTATTTTTTTCTTCTTCTTCTACTTTTCTCTTAACCATGATCTGTATTTCAGCATCACATTTGAAAAGACATCTGGTACAAGCCATGGTATATGCTTTACAGATTCACGACCTTGGATATTTCATTTAAGCTCCACTAGCTTGTACTGCTTGATTATATTTTCACAAAATAAAAAACATGACACTTCTTGCTCCCAGAATAATTCCAGCTGTCATGAGGGTTGAAGATCACTTGCCACAGACTATTGCCATGCCTTGTATTGGATCTGATTTATATTTACCTCCAAAAGAATGAGATTCTTTGTCTGATCAGGAACTAGAACCTGGGACTCCTAACTGAGACTGAGACATAACATTAAAGCCTAAAAAATATTTGTGGTACACAAATCATTTTTGTTCAGTTGTTACTATGTGGAGGATATCTATACTACTGGTAAGTGAACTGTCCTTCTTTCAGTACACTGTAAATCAGGATTCCTTTTTATTTGTTATTCTTATTCTTCCTCTCCTCCTCCTGCCATTAATTTCCAGTTCAGCACAGGCCCTCAGTTAACTCATGCCAGGCCTTTGCAGATTTATACGTAACTGACTGGTTCTTACAGATAAGGTTTTCTCATGGATAATACAGTCAGTATCCCACCAACCCAAAAATGTGCCCTAGCACGATGTTTTAGGATGCTTTAATATAAGCACTACTTTGAAAGTAAGCACTAATTCAGATCATCAGCTAGAATGAGAGACTTGTAGCCAAATGGCCAGTTGGAGTACAGACACACTTGACAGTGAATGACAGTGAACCTATTCTTATTTTCACGGAAACATGGTATTCTTTGCATCCCTATGAGATCTACTAGCACATAGACAATTTTAGTTCTTATGGACCAAAATCTTTGCCTTTTTAGGATTCAAACTGTGGCTGCAGATAACAGCATCTGGTACTAACACATCTGATGTCAATTAATAGTATAAATGACACAATAAGACTTCAAATTGTTTGGCTTATGATGTTAGTTCAATCAGTACATCCATGATTATTTTATAATGTAAACAAGAAAGAAATCATTTCATGACTGTTAACAAATAAACATTTTTTGTATGATAATATGGTGTTTGTACATCTATACGTTCCTTGTTACTTGCTGGATTATATTGCTAGTGTAAATTAATGTTCTTTTAAAGCGAAGAGCAGCTGTCCAAATGGTTAAGAATGCAGGGCTGTCATGTGGAAGACCCGGGTTTAAACCCTTGGTAAGGCTGAAGACTTTTTCTGTTGTGGGCAAAAATAAAATCCTAACCGGTACAGTCTGTGGTGACAGCACTAGCCATGCAGTCCTACATCCTCAGGTTTAAAGACAAACCCCCCCCCCCCTTTCCCAGCCACATAGCAAAAATGGTAAATACAGAAATACAGGCAGTAATGGCAGTTTAATAGCATAAATGAAAGCATCATGAATCATTTGTGTCTACAGCTTTCTCGATTTTCAGATGTCTTAACGTTTCCTCTGGAGAACAATGTGGTGGCAAAAACAGATCAGCAGTATAAGGTGAAGAAGTGGACCAAAGAGATGATGCCAGATAGACAGAGATGATGGTAAGGAAGAATATCATCAATGAAACTGATTCAGAATATCAATAACTAAGATCTGTGGAGAGACATGGAGGCCGATGTCATCTGGCAGGCAGTGGTCATGATAAGAGAAAATCAAGACAATTATCAATTACACAGAAAAACTGTCCTGGAGAATTTAATGTCAAAGTAAATATAAAGCAAGTATTGGGTTCCTTCATAACATCAGATGGAAGTTAAATTTAAAATGAGCTAGGCTTTTCTACATTTCCCGCCCGGGTGATGTGATTATACAGATGGCTCTGTGTTGAGAGGCAGATGAAGTGCATGGGTATTCACAGCACAAGTGAAAGGACATGTTTAGTGTAATAAAGCCTGGCAAATGATATCACGTCTAGTTTAAGAATTAAGGTGGAGGCTATAACTAATGCCTTTCCCTGGCTTCAGAACCAGCTGTACACACATGCCGTGATTGTCACTGACTCTCAGAGCATGTTAAGAAAAGTAGAGATAGGCATACTCCATGCAGAGTGGCAAGCATCACTTCAGAGGTAACAGGTAGTTTACATCCTTTGGATATTTTCTCCAGGTAATGCTGGTGTGTTGGAAATGAGCAGGCAGATAGACTGACCCGTTCTGCACCACTTGGTGGTGAATTGATGTATGACAAACTAGATATTGTGAGGCCCCTCTGGAAGCGAGTGAACAGTGCGGAGGTACAGATAGATCATTACGGACTAAGAAGAATAGCACTGTGTGGAGTTACCAGGGGATCTGGCCAACGCTCAAGGGAAAGGTGAGACAGAAATACAATCAGAGAGATACTCTCTAAAGAGTGAACACCTGCTGAAGATGGGGATGGAGCACTTATGGGAGTGTCCCGAGTTCTATGATGTTGATTCATAATTCATCAGTCAATAAACAAGGCCCTGGCTTTTAGTGTTCTCTAACTAAATGAAAGATCAGGAAAACCTAGCAGATCCATATGTAGCCAGTAATAGAACAGCCTTCAAAATGGAAATCACACTGGCTAGGATGTCTGCCTGCTGATCGTTTGAATCTCCCCTGAGATGGACTTTTCGAAAAATGATCTGGGATCCAGGTGGACCCGGCCAATAACCGGATAATAAGTAAGTAAAGGACCCATTTCCCCACCCTCAGGCATAGTGGACATATAGGGCTAGACCTACATTTTATAGACCAATCTCGGCACTCGGTGGGTGACGTGACCAACATCATGCCAGGCGCCTTTACTTTCCAGAACTCTATAAACAGGTACCAGGAAATATTCTACACAGTAAAGACCTGTATGATATTGATAATAGCATCTTATGTATTCTGATTAATAAAAAATATGAGGCTGGCATCATATATCCAATGGTTTAAAGGCACAGAAACAAGCCCCTTACATTTGCTCTACACCCAGTAAGATCTGACACAGTGTTGTATGAGACAGTCATTTTTGACCAGTAAATCTTGACCATCATCAGTGTTATATGAGACAGTCATTCTTGACCAGTAAATCTTCACCATCATTAGTGTTATATGAGACAGTCATTCTTGATGAGTAAGTTTTGACCATCATCAGTGTTATATGAGACAGTCATTCTTGATGAGTAAATCTTGACCAAATGTTCTTCTTCTTCTTAGCATTCACCAGCTGTAAACTCTGGCAGACATTTCTGGTTGTTTGTCAACTTCTGGACTTTAATCTTGTTCCAGAACTTGAGTTCTGCGTGTACATCCCTTTTACAGATCTGGCTTACTTGTATGTAGACTGCTGGTTCCTTGCCGCTCAGGCAGATGTGCTCTGACTTTGAAGGAAAAAACTCTAATTAGTCGCCTCTTATGACATTCTTGTTAGGATAGCAGTGGGCCTACTCTTTTCTTCCCCCAAAATGGGACCCCAGAACCCTCATGAGGAGTCTGGACTAAATGATGTTTTTCCCACAGAAAAATGAGAAAAACTGAAAGTATATGTCAACTTTACAGAACAAAAACAATAAACAACCAAAGATGCTGTGGTGACAAGTTCCATCAACAAACAAGAAAGATAAACATTCTTAATTTTATCTAAAGACAGGCATGCTTCATGCAGAGTGGCATGCCTCGCTATGGAAGACACGGGGAGGAGTATTGTCTGGATTTTTTCACAAGGTTATGCCGGTGTGTTGGGAAATAAACAGCAGACAGACTGGCTGGCTCTGCACAGCTTGGTGGAATACTGATGCATGAAAAGGCAGACGTGGTAAGTGCCTTGTGGGAGAGCTTGTACAGTGAGGAAGAGAAGACTGATCACAAGTGTGGTGAGACTGATGCAGTTTGGAGTGACGAGAGGTTCTGGCAGATGCTCGAGGCTCGGAGGAAGGGCAAGAAGGACGTTTAATCAGAATGCTACTGGCACCATCAGTATCGGAGCTCTTCATTGGCTGCTGAAGATAGGGATGGAGCGCTTATGGGAATGCCCCGAGAGCTGTGATGTCAGTTCTTGAATCAAATCAAAATCAAGTTGTATCTAAGGGAAATATGAATACATGATGACTGTGCGAGCAGGTGAGAGGGATATGTGTTGAGCCATGACAGAGCTGCCTCAACACTATTCATTCCTTCATCATCCTGCTGTGCCATTATATGTCACATATGGTTTGCAGTCTATTCCTCTATTCCCTTCTATCCTGTGCAATAAGTTGAATATCATGGACGGAATCCAGTCCAGCAGCTTTGGCCTCTCTCATCAACATCTGTCTTAGGGTTTCTTTTGAGCGTCCTTGCCTCCTTAATCCCTTTATTTTACCAATGTTCATGCCTGTTTGGTGATTCTCTGTTGGTTTCTGCTCAGGATGTGTCCACTATAAGGCCATTTTCTCTGTCTTATAACTCATAACACTATGGCTTTAGGTAATGAGGAATGCATCCTGCATTGATTTATATGTAATTTAATTGGTCTTTAGTTCCAGAAGAGTTAACCTTAACGTTGAAAATGTCTCTTGCCACCTGACTTGCTCATCAGTCTGACATCTGAGATGACCATGTCATGTGTGACAGCTTTGCACATGTCATAGACAGTCAATGCAGCGACGCTAACCGCCATCAAAGCCTCCATCTCCACACCCGTCACACCAAGAGTTCTCACTAAAGACGTAATGTCGACTGAGTCACATTCCTCATTCAAAACACAGGTCACATTCACTTTTGTTAGATTGATAGTATGGCACAATGGAATGAGTTGTGCTGTTTGCTTAGCTGCAGTAATGCCAGCAATCTGAGCAACAGTCAGAACATCTCCTTTCTTGATTTTGTTTTCTTTCACCAATCTGGCAGCTTCAGGTCCTAGAATTATTCTTCCCTCAGCTCGAGCTTCTCTAAGAGTTGTTGTTTTGTCTCCCACATCCACCATCATTGCTTTACCATCTGTATCTGTATGAGTCAACCTTATTTCAGTCTCTCTTCTATCAGTCCCATCTGCTTTTGCTAACCTGCTGTACATTTGCACATAATTATCATCAGGGTTACCCAGGCAGACATTTTGTAATTTCACATACTCTTCATTCATGAGGTTAAAATAGAGTTGAGCATAAATATCATGACTACCAACATTATTTTGATTAAACGAATGGTTGAACTGTGTAATTTCTTTAGAAGCTTCATAATTTATGTCAGTATTGCTATCCCTATTAACAGAAGGTGATTCCATTGAGATTGCTTCAAGATCGCCATAGTGATCTCCCTTAGTTAAGTGCTGCCTATAAACCTTGTCGCTCAACTCTCCTTTGCTAAATGACTTTTCTAATACCTTATCTAAAGTTCCATTACTCACACTCATGAAGTTTGTACCTAAAGTAGATGATGCCTGTGAGAAAAGTGTGGAACATGACACAAGCATAAGGAACCTACATCTGGTTGAATAGTTGTGTAAAAATATTGACAACAAAGATGGAGATGTTGAAACTGTGAGTGCATGATAATTTCGAACTGATGAATGTCTACAATTCCTCAAGTTTAGTAATGCCCTTGAAGGATGGGTCACGCTCAGACAAAATTGAGATGCTGCAGCAACATGATGATGATTGGAAGCTTTCCACAAACCAGAAGCTGAGGGTATATTAGATTGCAGACGTGCCATGGTCTGGGAACTGTTGAACATATTATCTGCAAACATAAATCGTAAGAACATTTTGTTAGAATAGCTAATTATAAAAAGGTTTCGTCCTTGAAACAATAACACTGAAAGATTACTAATTAAATGCTGCTACAACAAAAAAGTATTCATCATCACATTCATCGTCAAGTGTCTTGCTGACTGGGATGGTCTATCATGCCTCTCCACAACTTGTGACCTCCAGCAGCAAATCCTCTCATAGGAACAAGTGCACTTCATCAGGACTCTACTCAGACATGTCTCTCTGTCCTCTGCTTCTATGCTGAGTGCTCAATGTTGAGTCAAGATTGAAATCACAGCATTCAGCATACTTCTGTGTGTACTCCGTTCCCATCTTCAGCAGCAAATGCAAAGTTCCGAGTCCGATGGCACTAGTAACTGAATGCATATCCATCTCACCTCTCTCTTGTGCTGACCACTGGCCAAGATCTGTTGGTCACTCTACGCTGCACCACTCTCACCAGACCGAGATTATCTCTGCCTGTGCCTCTTCGCTTCTCATGCATCAGTTCATCATCAAGTGGTGCAGAACCAGCCAGTCTATCTGTCTGTTCATTTCCCAACACACCTGCTTAACCATCTACTTTTATACGGTAATATGCATGATTTTATTTCTGATACAGTATCTTCAGTTTGTTTTTTTTAAACTATTTTATTTCAAAAAATTAATTTAAACAAAACCTAATTTACTTCAAGAAATTAATTTTGACAACATATTGTTAAATTAGATACAAGTCTATAGATATATTTTTTTTAACAATTGTGTACACTTGCCCATAAGTTTAACTATGACGTGTCCACTCATTTTCACAGACACTTTCAACTCTTTGTCTGGGTTCTGCCTTGTAACATTCAGATGAGAACATGCATTCAGCAAACCCTGTTGAAAAACAAAAAACAAAAGGTTTTAAAATGACAGTGTCTGTTAATACTGACTGGTGTGGGCAATCATGCCTCTCCACAATCTGGGATATTCAACAGCATGAATCAGTTCATGTGCTGACACCCGTCTATGCCATTACACAAGGCTGTCAAGAATCTACTCATGTTGTCTCCCTCTGTCCCTTTTTCCACAGAGCTTTCCAGTTGTCACAACATGTTCTAATTTTCTTCTTCTCACAATATGACCACAAAATGATGACTGTCTCTTGATGACTGTCTCCTGATGACTGTCTCCTGATGACTGTCTCCTGATGACTGTCACCTGATGGCTGTCTCCTGATGGCTGTCTCCTGATGACTGTCTCCTGATGACTGTCTCCTGATGGCTGTCTCCTGATGGCTGTCTCCTGATGGCTGTCTCCTGATGACTGTGATAAGAAGACGTATCTGACAGTGTCTATAAAACATTGTTTACAAAGGTTTATACATTATTCAATTAGGATTTCTTTTTTAACTAATGGGTGTTCCACATGTCAATCCGCCTGAGCTGGATATGAAGTGAACAGAATTTGGCCAAAGATGACCACCACTTACTTGACCGGCATGGGCATGTCATTGTTCTATGCCTAAGGACAGAACATAACAAACTAAACAAGCATATGCACAGGCTTTGTCTAAGAAGTTCACCACTGTGTCCTTGTGGGCTGTGTGCACAGACTATAGAAGATGTCCTGCAAGACTGTCCCTTGTAGAGCCCATTAAGAAGGCAATACTGGCCAACTGAGTCAACACTGTACTCAAAGTTGTAGGAAACAAAGGGAAATTATTAAAAACAGTCAAGTTTATCACTAGAACTTGTCTGTCAGTCTAAATCAGAAGGCGAACAGAAGAAGAAGAAGTGACCCTTTGGAAATAAAGTGTGTTCATGTGTTTGTTTACTCAAAAACTTTGGTTTTCCTCAGTCCAATCCATCTGTTTCCTACTGAAGTGCCTGTTTTTTTCCCTGTCTGCTTCTCACCAAATCCACTCAATACACTGCCATCTTCTTTGTCTTATAACTGTTGATGATCTTCTGTGTCTTATAACTGTTGATGATCTTCTGTGTCTTATAACTGTTGATGATCTTCTCTGTCTTATAACTGTTGATGATCTTCTCTGTCTTATAACTGTTGATGATCTTCTCTGTCTTATAACTGTTGATGATCTTCTCTGTCTTATAATTGTTGATTATCTTCTTTGTCTTATAACTGTTGATGATCTTCTGTGTCTTATAACTGTTGATGATCTTCTCTGTCTTATAACTGTTGATGATCTTCTCTGTCTTATAATTGTTGATGATCTTCTCTGTCTTATAACTGTTGATGATCTTCTCTGTCTTATAATTGTTGATGATCTTCTCTGTCTTATAACTGTTGATGATCTTCTCTGTCTTATAACTGTTGATGATCTTCTCTGTCTTATAATTGTTGATGATCTTCTGTGTCTTATAATTGTTGATGATCTTCTCTGTCTTATAATTGTTGATGATATTATCTGTCTTATAATTGTTGATGATCTTCTCTGTCTTATAATTGTTGATGATCTTCTCTGTCTTATAATTGTTAATGATCTTCTCTGTCTTATAACTGTTGATGATCTTCTCTGTCTTATAATTGTTGATGATCTTCTCTGTCTTATAATTGTTGATGATCTTCTCTGTCTTATAACTGTTGATGATCTTCTCTGTCTTATTATTGTTGATGATCTTCTCTGTCTTATAACTGTTGATGATCTTCTCTGTCTTATAACTGTTGATGATCTTCTCTGTCTTATAACTGTTGATGATCTTCTCTGTCTTATAACTGTTGATGATCTTCTCTGTCTTATAATTGTTGATGATCTTCTTTGTCTTATAACTGTTGATTATCTTTATTGTTCTGGAACAAGACTTCAGTCCAGAGGTGGGCAAACAACCAGAACTTTCCGCCGGAGTTTACAGCCAGTGACTGCAAAGAAGAAAACTGAATAAATTGAAATAAAGACGTGAAATAAATGACAATTTAGATAAAGGTCTGCTGAACATCTATGCCTGCTAGGATCAGAACAGCTTGACTATGGATGAGGTGATTTTCTAAAGAGAAATGTGTGGTATGATCACTACAGCAAAATTGTATGGTGGTTTCCACCACTGTGGTCTTACTTACTTAGTCACTCCTCTTCTACCTTGGGGTGTAGAGGTTTGCCAGAGAGATGGCCAGACGTCTCTATCAGCAGTTTTCTTTCTGGCTTTGTTCCATTCCAGCCCTCTGTCAGTTAGGGACTGTCGGATGTTGTCTTCCCAGCGCACCCTGGGTCGTCCCGGAGGTCTGGTTCCCTGGTTCTTAGCCTCCCATGCCTGCCATGGTGTCCGATTTTTTCCCATTCTGCATACATGTCCAAACCATTGTAACTGTGACTGATCCACTCGGGTTAGTAAGGGCTGGGTATCAAGATCCTGACGTATTGTCTGATCCACTCGGGTTAGTAAGGGCTGGGTATCAAGATCCTGACGTATTGTCTGATCCACTGTGGTCAGAACCATTAAAATGGAGAGGGACTGGTTTGAGTATTTTCTTTTCATTCTCTTACGGATGTTCACAGAAGCAATCATCTAGCTTCCGGCCAGTTTCCCTAAAATATGCCTCGCTGAATCTTTCACAGATGATATCATATATTATTCTTACTTGATAGTTAATCTCTGTATGTGCAAATTATTTTATGACATGGTATTAAATGTCAACAGAATGATTATATTTGACATGGTTTTAAATGTCAACAGACTAGAAAATTGACATTACCTTATCTCCTACAAAATCTTTCTCTAGTGGAGACAATGTCTGCAGTTTTCCACTACCCAAGCAGCAGCTCACACTTGAACGATGCATGGAACGATGCATGGAACGATGCATGGAACGATGCATGGAACGATGCATGGAACGATGCATGGAACGATGCATGGAACGATGCATGGAACGATGACTCAGTTGTCGTGATGCAAACAGTAGCCTTGCATAAGCAGTGAAAGAACCTAATTTGGTCTCAATCATTGTCATCACTATCAAGAGCAGATTATGGAAAGGCAAATGCTAGATGAAGATTCACTTTCAGCATCTAGAATATTCTTTAGGTGGAATTTGAGGTCTGCTTGACACAGTAACTGGCTGTGAGTTCCTGGACTGATGATGATTACAGTGACTCGGAACCTGCAATTAAAGTACAGAGCATAAGTATTTTATGGGCCTTTGAAAAGTTGATAATGTCCAATACAATACGAGTAATGGTGAATGAAAGAATAAAGTTACATTTGAGCTATTAAATCGTTACTCTTTAGGCAGAAATCATACACTAGGCTAATGGTGGCTAGATGTGTCCCAAGAAAAAAGAGGATGTTAATTTTATTTAAAATTTAAAGAAAACAAATTATTTTGCCTGTCCTATTCTGTTACTTATATTTGTGAAATGTTCAGTCTGACGTTATCTGCCTGACTAAACAATACATTAGAATATATCGCTCAGATGGGTTAAGCAGGATTTTGGAGACTGTTAAAAATAAATTACTACTAATGTTGAATTATTGATTCTGATGTCCTCTGTGCTCGTAAATGTGTAACTGTACAGCCAGTAACGACGACAAATGTCCTCTCCTTGTCAACTAATCTTGGTGAACTTACAAAGGTGGTTAGTTATTCCAATCTATGAGACTCCGAGCCGAGTAAACACTTGTCTTGGGTGCAGAATGAGAAACACCTCCTAACTAGTGTTGCCACTTTTCTTTGACAAAAAATATCCAAAACGGTGTCAAAAAATATCTAAAAAGATCTAAATCTGCATGGAAAGATCTAGAAAAAATATCCAAATTGAAAAAGTCAAAAATTACATAACTTTTGTTATGACTTACCCTACATCAGTCTAAAAGATGAGGTCAACAAGCGGACAGTGGCTTTCAAGTTAATTGCGAAAGAAGCCAAGACAGCGAAATGGAATGAATTCTGCAAGAGTGTTTGCTCCGAGGGATCTCTTGTGACATTCTGGCGCCTTCAACGGAGCATGCACGGCGCCGCACGACCAAGGGGTATCCCTGATTTTCAGAGTAAAGACCTGATATGGCAGAGAACTGATGCTGATAAGGGAAAAACCCTTCTTGCGCGCTACTTGGAGCAAACTGACCAAAAAGACGAAGCTGCAAGAATAGGGGTTAAGATGAAACTGTCGATGCTGTGCGAGAACACTGAGCTAGGCTCTGATTTCACAATCACTGCAGACACCTTAAGAACTTGCCTCAAGAAATCGCGCAGCACTGCTCCAGGCCCTGACGGCATCCGATACAATGACATGCTGATGATGTCGAATGTTGATTTGAAAAGCGTGGCAAAGGAATTCAATATCAGCATCCAGAGTGGCCAGATACAAGAGGAATGGCTCCATAGTTATTTGTTCCCACTACCAAAGCCTAATAAGGACCACTCAAAGATCTGCGGCTACAGAATCCTCTCGATGCAGAATACTGTTGGCAAACTTTTGGAAAAAATTATCCCACAAAGATTGACCACCTACTTGGAACTACATGATAAGTTCCCACCAACACTTGGAGGGTACAGGTTGAAGAAAGAGACATGGTTCAATGCTGCAGTTTTCGCCTACGATGTGTACGAGGGATTTCAGATTAAAGAAGAGACATGTGCGGCAGTGTTGGACTTAGAAGATGCCTACAATAAAGTACCATATGATTATTTAATGCAATTACTGCTTAAACTAGAAGTCAATCCTATTCTGATCCGCTGGATTGCTGCGGTCCTGTTCCAGAGAAAGATTGTACTAAGATGTGGTAGCTGGTCCTCAGAACCGCAAACGATATGTCCAGGCTTGCCACAGGAATCACCGCTATCACCAGTCTTATTCAACGTTTATACGGTGATGATCACTGAGCAGCAGTTGAATGGAAAAGGGAAGGACTTTGTCATTTGCTGATGACATTTTGATTTATCGACGAGGGCGTGTGATAGACAGGAGATCGCCAGCACAATGCACAAAGAACTCGATCGAATTGCCGCCTGGTGTGATGGTTCCAATGCCTATGTCAATCCTTCGAAGGCATCAGTGTCATGGTTCTCTTTGAACAATCACATTGTCAAGTCGGACTTACCAGAAGTGAAAATGCGTGATAAGGTATTGATCAGAACCAACGTTATGACGTTTCTCGGGGTGAGGTTCGATCGCAGCTTGTCATTCAGGGAACACGTTGACCATGTAATAACAAAAGCACGCAAAGGTCTATCTGCAATGAGGATTATGGCTGCTTCCAATATCGAGCAGAGACTACTAATACTTCTATTCTACGGTCTGGTCCTTTCACCCATTGAATACGCTCTGGCCATCCTCACTGTCAGTGCTACCCAGATTGAACGACTCGAAAAGGTGCAAAATGAAGCCATGCGCATTATTTTGGGATGTACGAGAGACACATCCTGTGGAGCAATGAGGTATCTACTTGACTTTCCAACAATGAACCAAAGGATCAGGATGTGGAGGGCTCGGGCATACCTCAAAATATGTGCTGATAAGAAACACCCACTGCATCAAGCGCTTTTTAGTGAAAAGGGCGACAGACTGAAGAGGGAAAAATCGTGGCTAGGTCGGGCAGAAGATGTTATTAGGCAAATATGCAGCCTAACCGACATCATACCTGGTGCAGAATGGATACCTGTGCCTCAGGCGTTTATTTGTACATTTTCCTGTATTGTCACACTCAACAGGCGATGTAAAGAAGAGAATCCTGTTGCTGTTAATGCAGAGGTCAACGCTCTCATCGGTGAAAATTCAGACAAAGCAGATGCAATAATCTATACAGACGGATCCGTTATACGCCAAAGAAGAAGCGCATGGGCATTTACAGCACGCTCAGCGGGCAAAACAGTCAAAGAAGCCAACGGCGCCTTCTCCATGACAACCAGCAGCATGACGATGGAGGTGATGGCAGTGACGCAAGCGTTTTGCCTGGCTTGAAACACAAAAATACACCCGCATATGTATACTCAGTGATTCAATGAGTATGATCCGGAGGGTTCAGGCAGGTTCAGTGCGAAGACAATGGCTTGAATCAATTCAGAAGTCCACTGTGCGTGGAGTCACCTTTATTTTTGTTCCGGGACACGCAGGCGTTGATGGAAATGAAAGAGCTGACAGGTTGGCTGGATCCGCTATCACTACCGACGGTCGGCCTATGGATCATGATGATATTATCAATGCCCTCAGAGAAATGGGAAGGATAGAGGACTTTGGTGGCAGTGAATCCACATCACTCGCCAAAATGGCAGACTTGGGAATTAAGATCGGCACAGCAAAAAACGAGACGCACACCGGACACGTCAGAAGACTTGTTAATCAACATAGAACTGGTACTATTAGCCATCGGACGTTGGGATTCATACTGAGGGGAGGATCTGAGCACCTATGGGCATGTCCGGAGTGCAATGATGATAACCCAACTAACTAACTAACTAACTAACTAACTAATTACCCTACATAATCATGTCCTCACCTTCACTGATGTCTACCTCACAAGATCAACAGGATAAACTTAGCTTGGATAATGAAGTTGAAGCTTCAGATCCAAAATGACCCTGGTATGCTTTAGCTGTTCAAATTTCTTTATAAGTGGAACAGTAGGCTTATTTCTCTAGTCTCATTAGGCCGAATTGTAATGGCACGATAGCATTTAAGAGACAAATGATTTGGAAAACCAGTAAAGTGTTTCAGCAAAAAGGTATTCCAAATTCCTTGGTAAATATTTAGATGAAGCATGTGATAATGCTAGCTGCAATGAATGACGCATACATTTTATAAGTATTAACAATGGGTTAGCTTCCTTCAACTTGGCATAAACGCCATTGTTTATACCAACCATCACTGAGGCATTATCAGTACAAATTACAGCCAAATTCTTCAAGCCTAACTGTTTGCTGATTAAAAGGTCTTTCAGTTCCTAAACTATACTTTCTACATCATACTTTTCAAATTAAACTAATCCAAGATTTTTTACAAATCGATCAAATGGTCAGTTTGAAATTGCGCAGTGACAAATTAAAAACATTCCGACTGATACTTCAACTTTTGATGATTCATTTATCAGTATAGTTCTGAAAACAGATGTCAGCGGTGTAATATCTTTAAATGAAACTGCAGTTGTATGCTTTTTTTAGTCTCTGCATGACTCTTTGAGTTGTGTATTGTCGCTTTAATTTCACACTTGCAGTGCTTACATCAAGCTTTGGTTATATACGCAGTTTTTAATTTTGTCATCATGCAACCACTCTTTTCAAATTCTTTGCTCATACTTTACTTTTGGAACGTTGAAAGGTTTTTTCAAAGTGAAAGCCACATAAGAAATTGAGCAATTATTTTTTTTTAATCACATGAAAAAGAAACGCAAAGTCAGCACAGTGAGGATACGGTTGAAACAAAGTTAGTATGATTTACGCGCGTTTTTATTAATCAGTACCGGGGCTGCCAGATATTTTTTTTTACACAGTAATTATTAAATTGACAATGAAAGAAAAAAAAATCTATAAAATATCTAACTCATATGAAAAGCTCCTAGAAAATATTTACGATCTAAACGTCAAAAACAGTATCTAAATGCAATGAAAAAGATCTAAATTTGGATATAAAAGATCCAAAGTGGCAACACTGTAACTGACTCTGCCAGATAACACTAGCCCAGAGAACTCTTCACAAGGCGGCCACGACTTGTCCATTTTGTGTTGTCTGCTATATATTAACTCTTTCTATAAAAATTACCATTCCATTACTGACTCACGTCACTTGCACTGGCTAGCACTTCCACAAATAAATAGCCAAAGCAATTAAAAAGTTGTACAATAATCTTCTAATTAATATGTTATTTACGTACGCATGCAAATATATCACTCTGGAGAATTACAGGAAAGGATTAAATGTACATTTTAAGGATAAAGGTTAGCATATGAGGAATTAATGCATCTTAAGATACAATACCGGTATCTAAGATCACTTTAAATGTTCCTAAAGATACTAAAGATAGACTGTGCATTATGATCTTTATAATTGTTTAAAAAGTGCACTCAACAAATATTAAACTAAACAACGCATATTCCTACAATCTGTTACAATTATGAATAAGCTATGCGATATTAAAATTAAACATAGTTGATAGTCGTACTGCCTATGAATTATTTAAACAGAAAAAAAAATTATGTTCTAATATTTACACAAATGGGTTGAACAGGCTATTTTTATTTGAGTTACTACCACTAACTACGCTATGACATACTCCTAAAATTAGCGTAGCGGCGCAGAGAAAACATTGAGGGTGTGGCTTCAACCCCCCCCCCCCCCCTTCCCATTTTCTAGGGTCGGGGAAGGGGCTTAAGCATTATTTAGCTGCACAATAGTAATAGTGATACCATTTATTACTGCTTAAGTAAACAAGGCTAAACCCCTTTCCAGATCGTCTGCCAACCACATTTTCCCAAAATAAATAAATGAATAATCCGTTCACACGGTGGGGAGGGGGGGGGGGTTGTGGTTACTGATATATTATACTTGGGGTTGTTTAAAATATAATTTACACGCTGTCTAATACTTCTTCTTCTTCTTCAGAATTCCGAGCCCTTGAGGTTCATTGCTGCAGATATCACCCGCCTCCATTCATCTCTCTGGTTGGCCCTCTCTTTCCAGTTGGTGACACCAAGTGTTTGCAGGTCTGTCTGGATACTATATCTCCATTGTCTTCTTGGTCTGCCTCGTGGTCTACGATCATTCATCTTCCTGGTGCATACAGTTTTTACTTCTCCGTCATCTGACATTCTTTTAATATGTCCTAACCATTTAAGTCTATTAGCTCTCATGATGCCAATGATGATTGGTGATTTAAACAGATTATGAATTTCGTTGTTGCTTCTCACTCTCCATTCACCGCTGTTTGCATCTTTGATGGGTCCAAAGATTCGTCGTAAGACTGTTTTTCGAAAACCTGTAATAAGGCTTAATCTCTATTAGTTGTGTTCCAAGTTTTAGAGCCACATATATAAAATACTGGTCTAAACAGCGTTTTATATATTTTGATCTTGGTGTTTCCGTTCGTTTTATTTTCATATAATCGACTTGTATGTGGCTGGAGTTTATATCCTTTCCCTGTTTAGTTATTATCATGCATTCTGTCTTATCTTTATTGATAACTAGTCTCATTTTCTGAGCTGATTCTGTTAAGGCAATCAGTGTTTTAACAGTCCCTAGTTCACTTTTTTTTCAACGATATCAATGTCATCAGCATATTCAAGTATTCTTGTAGTTTCTCCTATAGTACACTCTTGTTTCAATTTCCTTATAATTTTATCCAGGGCCAAGTTGAAAAGAAGTGGGGACAGAGCATCACCTTGCTTTAAAGCAGATGTTATTTGAAAAAGGTCTGACTTTCTGCCTTTATATATTACTATTTTACGAGTGTCTTCCATACATAGTTTAGTGATGCTAATTAACTTTTTTGATATTTCAAAGTCCTTTATAGCATCCCATAAACTGTCTAATACTTTAATACATAAATTCAAAAGTAATTAAATTAAATAAATGATAATGTAAGCTCACTCTACTTTGTGATTCAAGTAATGGTAGCGTGCGGTGTCGTGATTCAAGTAATGGTAGCGTGCGGTGACGTGACTCAAGTAATGGTAGCATGCGGTGTCGTGATTCAAGTAATGGAAGCGTGCGGTGTCGTGACTCAAGTAATGGTAGCGTGCGGTGTCGTGACTCAAGTAATGGTAGCGTGCGGTGTCGTGATTCCAGCAATGGTAGCGTGCGGTATCGTGATTCATTTTGACTCATACAAGTTCTAAAACGCGAGTCGGTTTCCAAACAAAGATCGTAAGCCAAGCAAAAATAGTCGCATCTAAAGAAGACGTATACCAAGTAAAACGTATACCAAAATGGACTTATGCCGAGGAAACACATTACTCTCAAAACGGAACCTATGTAAAACGTTAGCGAGCCCACTAAGTCACCTTGCAAAAATATATGGGGAAGGGGTAAATTCCACCACCTTCCCTTTTTTTTTTCCCAAGAATTATTTTCGATCTTAGGGATCTCCCCCCCCCCCACCCTCCAATCCAGCATCGGCGACCGGTTTGACCATTAGCTCGCCGGTAGATGACTTCGTTGCCGGTCAGGACAGTATTTGGGTCTGTCTCTCTTGATCGTATCAACACTGCAGGATACTTTTTCATGGCTCTTGGTGGCCTGCAATGCTCAGCCATTTTATTTGCGAACATAACTTGATCACAATTATAACCTTAAGCTCTCCCTCCGGGGTTGTTGGTTGAACTTGACGATTGTTTATTTTTTCAAGCAAAGAAGCCACCTATTCCCCCCCCCCATCCCCCCCCCACGCCCCCCCCCCCCCCCCCCCCCCCCCCCCCCCCCCCCCTTTTTTTTTAAAAATTGAGTTCAGGTCGTAAAATTACAGGACCCTTTTTCACAACTTCAGACATCTTGTGTATACAGGACTAGAACTATATTAGATGATGTGGTCAGAATCACGCCGGCCGCTTCTACTTTCCAGAACTTTACTTGCTGGTACTGATATTATAAGACTGTGTCGACATAGACACCAAAGTACAGGGGGGTACAGCACTGGATGACAGGAAGCCCCCGGATGTATGACTTCCAAACATGGCGCCGGGCTTGTCGCGTAACGACTGACATGGTTGAGTTGATGACCCAGGTAAGAGTTGAACTGTGTAACTTGCTGTCGTATGGTAATCTGACACTTGAACTGTCGCTGAGACATTAATTACAGACACTGCCTTGTAAAAGACAGCAGTAAATATTGCTCTGTTTATTGTCTTTGAAGTGCGGAACACTGTAGACACGACACGGAAGTCAAGTTGCCGACTGAACTGAGAACTCCAGAACTGTCACAGGAGACCATCGTCTGTACAGTGAAATCGGTTTAATTAATACATTTATTTGTTTTGACTGCTGTAATTCTCGAATGCAAGGAAAAAATAACAATAACAGGCATCAACAGACGTATTAAGTTTTAGCTTAACATAACAAATGGTTTAGAAAAGAACTTTCAACTAGAAAGTAATTTTATTTGTTTTTAGTTTAGACTGCACAACTCTTAACATACAGTACACTAATACTAGACATCATCAATGTTCACTGATGAAGTAAAAGGAATCAAAATCAGTCGAGTGTTGATTCAAGAAGTTTGAATATAACTGACATCATTTATTATGTTTTGACTTAAGTTACAAGTTTGCTAAGCTAGTAAATTCAATGTTCAGCTGGCCATCCATAGTGGCCTGTATCTGACCCACAGAGGCCTAGCAAGTAGCCTGTGAATCATTGCCTATTGTATTAATGATCTTTCTACGCTAGGGCTTGGACCTGTGCCGATCCTCATTTTCAAGATGTTGGCTGCCTTTTAGTTTAATAGTCCTAACTTAGCGTGTACTCATCTCTGATCTTGGTCGACTTTTTAAGACTAGACTGACAGTATATTTGGTTTGGTGTTGTCATTAAGGATCATTTTGTTTGCATATTGATACCTGTGTTGTAAAGTAAACAAACACTTACCATGTCTTGAGACATACGGCAAAAACTAGTTGATGAGTACTGTCCTGCAGCATTCCGAAAGACAGCATGACCTTTTCCCCATTGGGTACCATATTTGCTTTCTTTGATGTTTGTGAATAGATTTCCAATACATGATTTGATTTTTATTCTCGACGCCATCAAAATGCATCTGTGTTGCTGGCATCATCTGTCGTACATTCCCTGTGCTGGTTCTGGGGCCCCATTTCGAGGGAAAGGGGGAATAGGCCCACTATCTCCTCACTCCCCTCACCCCCAACCAAACAAAAGTCATAAAATCAACTAGTGGGTGTGGGGGGGGGGGGGGTTCCTTCAGAGTCAAAGTGTATCTTTCTGAGAGGTAAGGAACTAACAGTCTGCATCACATAAGCCAGATCTGTGAAATGGATGTACCTACCACTCTCAAGTTCTGGAACAGGACTATTTTGTCCAGATGTGGGCAAAAGATCAGAACTGGTCATTGGAGTTATAGCTGATAAATACGAAGAATAGGATCCACAATAAATGGGTGGCTGTTATTTGGTTTATCTTGAATGCTCCTGTCAAATTCGAACATGATTTCTCCATTGCACAGTTGGGAATAAACACACATAACGAAAACAGGCAAAGATAGAGAAGGTTAGTTTGTTTCCATATAAAGTGTTAGTTTTGACAGAATTTGGGAGTAGCAGTTGATTCCATAGGACTACCAATACAAAAGTTAGTTGTGTTTCTTTTACGGGACATTGCAGAATGAACCCCAGCATTTGCTGGCTTTATTTGTTTTACTAGGGAACTTGGCATTCAGTAGTTTGCCATTGCTTCTCAACATTTGGCTCTCTATAGCCATATACATAGTATACAGCACAAGGCGGTCTTCTGACAGAACGCACACAGCTGGAATCAAACCAGGTACCTTGGAATTCCGAATCATGTTTGCATTGCCTAAGCCACAGATGCCGACCTACCAAAACAGGGCACATTAAAAAGTGATGTCTTACTTTTTTCAATTCTTGTCTCTCGCTCTCAGGATAGCATATGATCTTATGTTTTATTAACTCATTAAAGATACTAACATGTTTGCTACATGTTTTATTATTATTTCAGTGTTGATTATCACCTGCACGTATTTTGTATAAAATGTTCAAGAAGAAGAAAAAACCACAGATAGCGATTTCTGCCCCATCGAACTTTCAGCATCGGGTCCACACAGGTTTTGACTGGGAGAATGGGGAGTTTTTCGGTTTGCCACCTCAGTGGGCCAGCATTATTGATGCAAACAAGGGCAGGAGGCAGCCAATTGTGGATCCCTCAACGATAACTCCAACTGATGTGGAGCCCCTGAAGGTAATACTTAAACTATATGATTTGTCTGTTTTATCATTATTTTTGACGTTATTATTATTTTCATCTTATCTTGCAGATAAGAACCTTGTACACTTATACAACAAGGAAAAGATGGCTGGTTTTGTGTGCTAGTACTTCCATGGTACACCTTCACGACCCTATTATTTAAAGAGTCATATTATTTTATGATTTTACTTTATATTATTATATGAATTAACAGTACGAAGTGGTGTTCAATTCATCATCATCATCATGGATCGTGACAGCAGGTGAGGGTAATCATGCCACAGATTTCATGATTCATGTTCCCGAGTGGGTTCTGGCTCCCCATTTCGGAGGGGAAAAGAATCTGCCCACTGTCCTTTTAATAGGCAGGTCGAAAGAGGTGACTAATGAAGGAGTTGCTGAAATCGGATATGTTGGGTCAAAAAATACAAAACAACTTGATGATCTGGACTTCGTTGATGATACTTTTCTTCTGTCCCATTCATGCAATCAGAGGCAAGATAAATAAATATGCTTAATGAGATATTAAAATAAGAATATAAAAAAAAAAAGAGGAGCTTTTATAGCACTAGGGAATTTGTGGATGTCAAAACAAGTTAAAAGAAATACTAAACTTAACAGTTTTTAATTCCAGTGTCAAGTGAGAACTTTTGTATGGAGCGAAAACATGGAGAACAACTAAGGCAGTTACTAATAAACTACAGACATTCATTAACTGGTGCCTGTGCAGAATAGAGGAAATTAAATGGTATGATAGAATCACTAATGTAGAGCTTTGGGAGAGAACTAAGCAAGCTCCAGTGGGCCAAGAGGTGAAGAAAAGACGCTGGCGTTGGATAGGACACACATTGAGAAAACCGGAGAACAATATAACTAGAATATCTTTGCAGTTTAACCCACAGGGGCATAGAAATAATAAAAAACACACGGAGAAGGGAGCTGGAGAATGAAGTTTGAACGATGGGGAGGAGATGGGGAGAGCTGCAGGCGATAGCAAAAGATGGAACGACTTGGCATGAGTTGTTTGAGGGCCTATGCTCCATTGGGGGCTAGAAAGGCAGAAGAAGAAGTTGTAAACCACAAGGCAGCAGGTCAACCACACTTTTGAAGGTAAATAAATAAGAAGGATTTTATGTGCTAACATTCTCCGTGCTGTGATGATAAACTATTGGTGGTTTCTGCCAAGCACTTTGGAAACATTTTTTTTAAGGTGATGCATGCTGGGAAAATAAATTCTTCTTTGTTTGTCCTACTGCTTATGACATAAAACAGGATTATTCGTCTAAGTTTACTCAGGGGCCAACATTGTGAAAGCTGGGATCATCATGGGCCAGAGGCTTGAGACCCAGCATAGACAGATCGTTAATACAACACAGCTGGCAATGACCCCACAAGACACTTTCTAATCCTTTGTGGGCCACATTAGGCCCGCGGACCGCTATTTGAATAGCCCTGCCATAAAGCATCACATAGAGGAGTTGGATGTTGTTTCCTGTCTTTTGCTAGTTTTTTTAATTTTCCCGCCACATTTTCTAAACATCTCATCTCAAATTTTGTAATTTTCTATGATGTCCATTGTTTTTGTTAAATGTATATATTTTCACATTTAAACAGACAATCATCAGAGGTCAGCATAATGGCTACCCACATGAGATCACTATTGCAAGGTCAAATTCTCTACGTCGCTCAAGCCCTCCAGTTTACAAGCACCACATTCCAGAAAATAATTATCCATCAGTACCAGAAGATGCTGTCATGCCACAAATGCCACGCCTGGAGTACGACCAGCATCGACAGCAAGACTCTCCTCCTCCCAGACAGCACTCGCATAATCAACGAGCATTTCAGCAGGTGCCTTATGGGGATCAGAGACAACCTGGCTATCCCCAACCTCCAGAAGTGTCTGGCATCAGACATCAGACCAGTATTCAACAGTCGCGGCCAGATTCACATGAGAGACATAACAACATAAGTAGAAGTAATTTTAACCCAGAAACTGTGGATGGGAGACCAGGGTATCATGATAGTGATTCCAGGAATAACAGTTCTTATGATGGTCATTCCAGAAGTGAAGGATCATTTGAGTACGATGCACATGGACGTCCACGAAGGAAGCATCATGATGACAGTTCTTATCCTCATGGAACCAGAGATCACCGCCATCAAACGACCAATGGGAGCGGATCATCTTCGTTACCCCGCCAGCAAAACATTCCTGTCGTCTCTCGTGTTCATTCAGATAGCACAGGTGGGTCTTGGTCTTTAGCCGGGACACAGCATGAAAGGCATTCAGATAGCACAGGTGGGTCTCGGTCTTTAGCCGGGACACAGCATGAAAGGGTAAGTTCATTCTTGTTCTCTCCTTAATCCTCCAATGGAGCATGGGCCACACCAGCTCGCATAAAGTCGTCATATCTTATACTGTCATGTTTAGTTCACCTCATCACGTACTGGATAGAAAAAAATACATTGATTGCCACACCCATCGCATTGACTGAATAAAGTCGTCATATCTTGACTGGATGAGGTACTGTCAGTTCACCTCATCTTCTTCCCCATCTTGTTCTTCCAGCTTATTCTAGGAAATGGGTACCAGTGTTGACACGCTGGGGTAAATGGACGAACGTCGCTGTAGCTACAGAGTTACGTGCGAACGGCGACACAGGCGGACAATTTTTATCAGCAGTACCATAAAGTGGCGACACAGGCAGGACAATTTTTATGCTGCTGTCCATACTGGCAGAGCACTTATGGTTTATAACCATGTGCAATGACGCTGGTTCACATCTCCCGACTTTACCTTTACTAATAGAATTGATCCAGTACACCCTTGTGAGAGTTTGGGGGAAACATCCCCTGAACATTTACCAAAGCACATGATGATGATTTAGAGAAAAAAACTGTAATGAAATGTTTAAGCTTCTGTGCCAGTAAAGAAGTTGCCTGTTATGATATCTGATCATTTTGTTAACGCAGTCTTTTCACTTTCAAATCCAGCTGCGACTTGCTGCAACGGTCGGTGTTTCGAAACCGGGCCTTGTTGCCATGGGGTAAATGAATGCTGTAGCTAAGAGTTAGAAACGGCGACACAGGCGGACAATTTTTATCAGCTGCCCATACTGGTCCTATGAACCGTGTGCAATGACACTGATTCACATCTCCCGAATTTACCTTTACCAATAGAATTGATCCAATACACCAAAGAGACCTGAACATTTATGCCATCTGGCAAAGCACATGATGATGATGAAGAGAGAGATTAGTTCTTCCTGAATATCTTCATTTTGAACTTTTAACTATCCTTTTTGCCATTTAAAGTACACTATCCTTGACTTACGACCTGTGTGTGACTTATCACCATCAACACTTACAACCACAAAGAAAGAAATCAATGAAAATATTAAAGAAAGACGGTCAAAAGGTTAAAGGAGCTAATGAAATAGATTATATATTATGTATTTTTCACATTACAGACAAAAATTTTGGACATGAATGATACTGGAATTAAGATGGACTCATTGGAACAAAATTCCATGGGCCGTGCTGTGTGGGCGGAATGAGAATGAAGGAAGTAATGATTGTATAAGAGATGAGAGCTAAACATCTGAGAAAACAACAGACTAAACGCAAATGTTGACAACAATGGTTCGGAAATCCTGTGCTATAATTGTGGAAGACTTTTCTTAACATGAGCTGGTCTAACTAGTCACACTCGCCATCGACATGAGCGGTGAGTCCCGTGGCCCCTCATAGCGCAATATAACACGTTGTCTGGAAAGATGGAAAGGTGCCAGTCAATCACAGTAATCATATTTAGATAGATTGAATGCTTGTATTTTATGTACACACAAAAAACGTTGTTACAGCTTGTTTAAATTGAAATAGTATTGAACATTTTTAGTTTGACTTACGACTTTCTCATTTTTTTTGTCTTTTTCTAGTTGCCTCCAGATCACCAGCATGGAGGAGCGCATTCCTTGCCTCGACAGCCCTTGCCTCGGCAGTCCTCAACATCTAGTGGTGGTAGCTCCGGCGTCAAGCAGTCCTCACCTGCCAGCTCATCTTCCGGTCATACTCACCAACAGGGGATGGGAGCAGAGCAACAACGGCTGTCACATGATGAGGTACGTCTTTCTGGAACTGTACATAACTAAGTTTACTCAGGGGCCAACATGTTAGAAAAGGGAATTGTCGCCGGCCATAGAAAGATTATACAACTGGTAATGGTCCATGAGACACTTGCTAGGCCTCCTTGGGCCAGATTTGGCACATGGGCCAGCAGTTGAATAGCCATAACCTAAGTACTGAGGAGCATAGTGTAGCTAGTGCAGTCATCTATCTGCCGGTCCTAGGTTTATCTTGCTACTAGAAACTACAAACCTTCTAGTTGGTACCATGCCTCCTTAAAGGCTGCTTTCAAATCTCGCTATAGTGACTTGTTAAGGAGAAGCCTAGCTAACAGAATTAATTTCGCTTGTGTCTGCGCAAATGTTTATCATGACCGTGAATGATTACATTTACTAAAAATACCATTTAGGGATGTTTCCTTGTTAAAAAAAGAATGGTGTTATTTTTAGAAATGTTTAAGGTCATATTTGTTACTGGATGACTGGGTCACAGTGTCATGTAATTGTCGTGCTGTAGTTAGCAGGGCTATTCAACTGGTGGCCCATGGGTCAAGTCTGGCCTGCAAAGGCCCATGGATCATTTCCAGTTGTTTTGTATTAATAATATTTCTATGCTGGGGTTTCGGCCTTTGACCCGTGGCGATCCTCATTGTTAAAATTGTGTAAACTTAATTGATTAACCCTGGTTTAGACTATCAGGGAAACTTGAATGTTGAATTAAGAATTGACATCACAGCTCTTAGGACACTCCCATAAGTGCTCAGTCCCCATCTTCAGCAGCAAGCGAAGATTTCCAATTCCGATGATACCAGTAACCGTCTGATTGTGCATCCGTCTCATCCTTCCCCTGAGTGCCGATCGTCGACCAGATCCCCTGGCAACTCCTTGCAGCTCCATTCTCCCCAGACTGTAACAATCCATCTGTGCCTCCGCACTGTTCACTCGCTCCCAAAGGGCCTCAGGGAAACTTGAGCCACTTGATTATGTGTGGCATTTGCTTTTATTGATTACTTCCCTCTGTTCAGTATTAGTTTTTTGTTTTGTTTTCCCCCATAAAGCTGTTTTGTGTGTGTGTGTGTGTGTAAAGGGGTTATTTTTTGTAAAGATTTTCCTGAGAGTCCCAAAATGTGGAAAGTATGGGATCTTGGCTATGTTTTTTTGTTTTTCTAGGTCCATGGGGTGAAAAGGTTAGCCTTCCTCCAAGGAAGGAGTTATCTTTTGATCAGGTTTCTCAGCCTTGTCAAATACATAGCAGACAATTTTCTGACAGTTAGGGTACTGATGGCCTCATCCAGGAAGAACTTTATCTACAAAATCAACCAATTATGAACAAGTTTACAACAAAGCTTGCCGTGATTCGTTGAGGGTCTATGCGTCAGTGGGAGATGAACAGCAGAAGAAGAAAAAGATGACATGTCGTATGAACGATTCCCCCTGTATGGAGTAAGATTAATAAAAGTAAACAAAGTGTAAAGGACACTTATTGTGCTAGTGCCACATAAGGCATACATGATAATTAACTCATATGGTTATAGACCAACTGGCACAGTGTCGTTGATGTTGTCAGCATCACACCGGCCACCTTTACTTCCCAGGTCATTACCTGGTAACCATTTTAAGCTGGGTTGACCTGGGAGCCAAGGTTTGTTTTGAAAATAAAATCTGACTTGATGCGGGTTTGAACCCAACACTTTGTGGCTGGCAGAAAAGTGTACAGTTGGTAATATCCAATATCTTTGTGTTGATCTGCTTTTCACTTGTTTCCATGGCTGCTTTTTACAAACTGCATCATTAAATGATACATGCAGTTTCTTAGGACTGAAACTAATTTTGTTCAATTGTAATCATATCTGTGACCCTAATACATAGCAGTTTTATTTGTGTGATGAATTTTTGTTCATAAAGGACCTTTTTGCCGGCCTTTAGGCATATTGGGCATATAGTGCTAGACCTTTATTTTGTAGACCAATCAGCATTCATTAAGTCAACATCACGCCGGCCACCTTTACTTCCCAGTACTCCACCTGGTACTCATTTAGGGCTGGATTGACCTGGAACCAAGGTATTTGTTTAGAAAGGTCCAACTCCATCCGGATTTGAACCCACAGTCTTCAGACCCCACAGGCGAGTATCTAGCCGCCACGCCATGTCGGCTCCTACTTTTATTTCTGATTGAGATACATTGTATCAGCAACGTCATGTGTGTGTTTATGGTTCCATTTCCAGTTCCGTCGCACATTGCAGTATGTTGTAAATCCTGGAGATCCTCGCCAGTTTCTAGGCAACTTTATTAAAATTGGCGAGGGCTCCACTGGTGTTGTGTGTACAGCATTTGATCAATCAAAAGGCAGGCAGATAGCGGTGAAGAAAATGGATCTGCGTAAACAGCAGCGCCGAGAACTACTTTTTAATGAGGTGAGTAGTTTATAACATTGTGCTTTCTTTTGTATTTCTGTGAGTTTATCTTCATTGTATTTAAGTTTTGATGAATAATGATTAATTAATTCTGTTTATTTTTTTTCCTGTGCATTACTTATGATTGATACAGGTATTTAGGTGGATACGTGAGAACATGTGCCATATACTGTGTTGCTTGGAGGGGGGAAAATCAGGAGGGAAATAGAGATACAGGAGATAGTGAGTGCAGACAGGTTCAGAGCTGAGCATCTGAGAAGAAGCTCATTAAAGACTTGCAGTAGTCAGAATGGTCCTGAAATCCCGCGATCTAACCGTGGATAACTTTTCCTAATGTGAGTGGGTCTAGCCTTTCTACAGGAAAATATAACTAGCTTCTTTCATTCATTTTCTCCTGTTTGTCTGTTTATTTATTCTGTAGTGTCTGCAGTTTCCCACCAGTCGGGTTAAGTCTGTTGAAATGAAATCCCTACAAGCCATGGAGGAAACCTAACCTACCTGGGCCTCATGCCAGTTTCGGTGTGCTGTGCTGGCTATGACTGGCCTACTATCAAATATACCTTTCTTCAGATAACTTCTTCGCAGTCACCAATTGTAAACTCTGGTGAAAAGTTCGGGTTGTTCATCTTTCTCTTGAATTTGGTCAAGAATTTGAGTTTTGCATGAACATCTGTTTTACATATCTGGCTGATGTGTATGCAGACTGGTGGTTCCTCGCCTGTCAGCTAGCTGCACTCCAACTTCAAAGGGAAAAAACCCATAATTAGTGGCCTTAAACAATATGCTTGTTAAGAAGGCAGTAGGTCGTTCTTTATTCCCCCAAAATGGGGTCCCTGTAACCTGCATGGGGATCTTCAGATATGAAGTTCGGTACAAACCTCATAAAAACAGATTTTAGCAGTAACAAAACCAAAGTGTCTGCATTAAAAAAAAAAGATGACTAAAATGTGATGACAGAATAACAGATTTGCTGATGAAGAGAACTAAGTGGTGAGTTTAATAAAACAAAGATTGTGCTGGCGGATAAGACTTAAAATGAGAACATCTGTTAATATTCAAACTAGCAAGTCCTTTCACCAGAATCCAAAAGGCAAAAGAACTAGGGAAGGACCAAAGAATTAGAGGTTGAGATTTATCATACAAGAAACAACATGTAAAGGATAGAAGACATGTTAAGGATAGCATAGAAGATATGTAAAGGATAGCATAGAAGATATGTAAAGGATAGTATAGAAGACATGTTAAGGATAGCATAGAAGATATTTAAAGGATAGCATAGAAGATATGTAAAGGATAGCATAGAAGATATGTAAAGGATAGCATAGAAGACATGTTAAGGATAGCATAGAAGATATTTAAAGGATAGCATAGAAGATATGTAAATGATAGCATAGAAGATATGTAAAGGGTAGCATAGAAGATATGTAGAGGATAGCATAGAAGATATGTAAAGGATAGTATAGAAGATATGTAAAGGATAGCATAGAAGATATGTAAAGGATAGCATAGAAGACATGTAAAGGATAGTATAGAAGATATTTAAAGGATAGCATAGAAGATATTTAAGGATAGCATAGAAGATATGTAAAGGATAGCATAGAAGATATGTAAAGGATAGCATAGAAGATATTTAAAGGATAGCATAGAAGATATTTAAAGGATAGCATAGAAATTATGTAAAGGATAGCATAGAAGATATGTAAAGGATAGTATAGAAGATATGTAAAGGATAGCATAGAAGATATGTAAAGGATAGCATAGAAGATATTTAAAGGATAGCATAGAAGATATGTAAAGGATAGCATAGAAGATATGTAAAGGATAGTATAGAAGATATGTAAAGGATAGCATAGAAGATATTTAAAGGATAGCATAGAAGATATGTAAAGGATAGTATAGAAGATATGTAAAGGATAGTATAGAAGATATGTAAAGGATAGCATAGAAGATATGTAAAGGATAGCATAGAAGATATGTAAAGGATAGCATAAAAGATATGTAAAGGATAGCATAGAAGATATGTAAAGGGTAGCATAGAAGACATGTTAAGGATGGCATAGAAGATATGTAAAGGATAGCATAGAAGACATGTTAAGGATGGTATAGAAGATATGTAAAGGATAGCATAGAAGATATGTTAAGGATGGTATAGAAGACATGTAAAGGATAGCATAGAAGATATCTTAAGGATGGTATAGGAGATATGTAAAGGATAGCATAGAAGAAATGTTAAGGATGGTATAGAAGATATGTAAAGGATAGCATAGAAGAAATGTTAAGGATAGTATAGAAGATATGTAAAGGATAGTATAGAAGATATGTAAAGGATAGCATAGAAGATATGTAAAGGATAGCATAGAAGATATGTAAAGGATAGCATAGAAGAAATGTTAAGGATGGTATAGAAGATATGTAAAGGATAGCATAGAAGACATGTTAAGGATGGTATAGAAGATATGTAAAGGATAGCATAGAAGATATGTTAAGGATGGTATAGAAGATATGTAAAGGATAGCATAGAAGAAATGTTAAGGATGGTATAGAAGATATGTAAAGGATAGCATAGAAGAAATGTTAAGGATAGTATAGAAGATATGTAAAGGATAGTATAGAAGATATGTAAAGGATAGCATAGAAGATATGTAAAGGATAGCATAGAAGATATGTAAAGGATAGCATAGAAGAAATGTTAAGGATGGTATAGAAGATATGTAAAGGATAGCATAGAAGACATGTTAAGGATAGCATAGAAGATATGTTAAGGATGGTATAGAAGACATGTAAAGGATAGCATAGAAGATATCTTAAGGATGGTATAGGAGATATGTAAAGGATAGCATAGAAGAAATGTTAAGGATAGTATAGAAGACATGTAAAGGATAGTATAGAAGATATGTAAAGGATAGCATAGAAGATATGTAAAGGATAGCATCGAAATAGAAGATATGTAGTAAGGATAGCATTAGAAGATATACTTAGGGAAGAATGTTAGCATAGGATGGTATAGAAGATATGTAAAAGGATAGCATAGAAATGAAATGTTAAGGATAGATCTATAGACGGAAGATGTGTGTAAGGATAGCATAGAAGATATGTAAAGGATAGCATAGAAGATATGTAAAGGATAGCATAGAAGAAAGAGGATAGCATCATGTAAGGATGGTATAGAAGATATGTAAAGGATAGCATAGAAAGATATGTTAAGGATGGTATAGAAGATATGTAGCTGAGAAGAATGTTTTCTTTTTTTTCTTCTTTTGGTAAAGGATAGCTGTAAGGATAGCATAGAAGAAATGTAAAGGATAGTATAGAAGATATGTAAAGGATATAGCTAAAGATAGCATAGAAGACATGTTAAGGATATAGAAGAACCATTTAAAGGTATAGCATAGAAGATATGTTAAAAGATATGTAAAGGATAGCATAGAAGATATCTAAGGATGGTATGATATGTAAAGGAGCATAGAAGAAATGTAAAGGGTATAGAAGAAGATATGTAAAGGATATGTAAAATGGTATAGAAGATATGTAAAGGATAGCATAGAAGAAATGTAAAGGATAGTATAGAAGACATGTAAAGGATAGTATAGAAGATATGTAAAGGATAGCATAGAAGATATGTAAAGGATAGCATAGAAGATATGTAAAGGATAGCATAGAAGACATGTTAAGGATGGTATAGAAGATATGTAAAGGATAGCATAGAAGATATGTAAAGGATAGTATAGAAGACATGGTAAGATGGTATAGAAGATATGTAAAGGATAGCATAGAAGATATGTTCGGATGGTATAGAAGACATGTAAGGATAGCATAGAAGATAAGGTATGTAAAAGATATGTCAAGGAAGCATAGAAGAAATGGTTAAGGATAGTATAGAAGATATGTAAAGGATAGCATAGAAGAAATGTTAAGGATAGTATAGAAGATATGTAAAGGATAGCATAGAAGAAATGTTAAGGATGGTATAGAAGATATGTAAAGGATAGCATAGAAGACATCTTAAGGATAGCATAAAAGTTGTGTAAAGGATAGCATAGAAGACATGTTAAGGATAGCATAAAAGTTGTGTAAAGGATAGCATAGAAGACATCTTAAGGATAGCATAAAAGTTTGTGTAAAAGGATAGATAGCATAGACAAGACATCTTAAGGATAGCATAAAAGTTGTGTAAAGGATAGCATAGAAGACATCTTAAGGATAGCATAAAAGTTGTGTAAAGGATAGCATAGAAGACATCTTAAGGATAGCATAAAAGTTGTGTAAAGGATAGCATAGAAGACATGTTAAGGATAGCATAAAAGTTGTGTAAAGGATAGCATAGAAGACGTGTAAAGGGTAGCATAGAAGATGTGTAAAGGGTAGCATAGAAGATGTGTAAAGAGTAGCATAAAAGATGTGTAAAGGATAGCATAGAAGATGTGTAAAGAGTAGCATAAAAGATGTGTAAAGGATAGCATAGAAGACGTGTAAAGAATAGCATAGCAGACGTGTAAAGGATAGCATAGCAGACGTGTAAAGAGTAGCATAGAAGACGTGTAAAGAATAGCATAGCAGACGTGTAAAGGAAAGCATAGAAGACGTGTAAAGAATAGCATAGAAGACGTGTAAAGGATAGCATAGAAGATGTGTAAAGAGTAGCATAGAAGACGTGTAAAGAATAGCATAGCAGACGTGTAAAGGAAAGCATAGAAGACGTGTAAAGGATAGCATGGGACAGGGGGGTTTAGCCTAAGTTGTTTGAAGCCTGTGCTCCACTGGTAGCTAAAAGGCAGAAACAGAAAACTCAAGTCCTTCCAGTATTTTGCCCTGGACTGCGTAAGCACATCTTCGGATCCATTACTGCATGATTTTTGAGGAGCGTAGGATGTTTTCTTTGTAGGTAGGCAGAAGAAAATATCTTTGTAAGTATAACAGAAGTAACTGGGAACTGCGCAGAAGAGAGAGTACCTTCTCAGTTGTTATAATGGCCAGTCTTACTGCTTGATACATTGATTCTCTGGCATATTTTGTCAGGTGGTTGTGATGAGAGACTACTGTCATCCCAACATTGTTGAGATGTACAACAGCTACCTGGTCAATGATGAGCTCTGGGTGGTCATGGAGTACATGGAAGGTGGCGCCCTCACGGATGTTGTCACCCACACCAGGTTTGTAATTTTTTTTTTAAATCTATTCATTTTAATGCTACCTTTAATTACCTGTACCTTTTTAATACTACTGTTTCTTTTTAACCTGAACCATCTGCTTAATACTACCCTTTTTTGTTTACCTATACCATTTTAATTGTACTTTATTTGCCTGTACCATCTGAATTCAATTTTATTTACCTTTAGCATCTTATTTCTTCTTTATTTCTCTGACCCATCTTGATTCTACATTGCCTGTACCATCTGAATTGTCCTTTATTTACCTGTACCATCTTAATTCTACTTTATTCAAACCATTACCAATTTAATTATACTTTTTTTAAACCCTATTGTTTTTTCTTCTTGACCAACTGATACCATCTTATAACTGTTACAGTTACCTGATTGATCTTAGTGGTAGTTTCTTGTACCTTCTGGAGAACTCATTTGGTTTAATTTTAACTGTTATTTTAACTTGTTTTGATCCGTTATAATATAGTTATTACTTCAGCGTAAGAGTTAATGAGTGCAGGCAGCGTAATGGCATGTATGAGAAGTCTAAAATAATTAAGGGACATGCCATGAGTTGTTAAGGGACATGCCATGAGTTGTTAAAGGACATGCCATGAGTTGTTAAGGGACATGCCATGAGTTGTTAAGGCACATGTCATGAGTTGTTAAGGGACATGCCATGAGTTGTTAGCACTGACATAATACAGCCATTTAATTTACTTGTATCCACTGATGCAGGGGCAGTCACTGCCCTCTGAAAGCAGATCAGAAGTGGGATAACTCAGCTAATGAATGATAACAGGACACAGCATTTCTAATTGTCTGCCTAATTGATAAAGGTCGTTGGGATGAACTGATATCTGAGCACCTACCCAAGGTTCATATGTTGATCAGAACTGTGGCGATCAGATATCCTAGCACTTCTCCAAGGTTCACGAGATGATAAATGCCTTTGGGGTGAGGGGATGACTCATCTAAAGCCGTGTATGGCAGAAGGTAGTCTCCTGCCATCCCTCTCAAGACATGCATTTAGTTACAGTGTTACTGTAGAAATAACTCCTCCGAGGAGCAAACAACATTAGGAAGCTTGTCTTAAGAAGTTTTTTCCCTTCTGCCTTATTGACACTGTCTAGAAGTGGGTTCACCCACTTAGAAATTCTCACACACTCTCTGGAAGTGGGTTCACCCACTTTGCAATTCTCACACTCTCTGGAAGTGGGTTCACCCACTTTGCAATTCTCACACACTCTCTGGAAGTGGGTTCACCCATTTTGCAATTCTCACACACTCTCTGGAAGTGGGATTTACCCACTTTGCAATTCTCACACACTCTGGAAGTGGGTTTACCCACTTTTCAATTCTCACACGTTCGTTACTCTACCTCTCCTTCTGGCCTGCAGTAACACACACTAAGGAAACAAAATAGCTACAGATGTTTAAACAAATCTGCTGCAGCTTTTGAGAATGTGGGACTGTTGGGGTAAACACCCCTTTGTTCAAATGTATCTTCTTTTCTCTAGACCATGTTCCGTTTTTAACTGGTTTTGAAGAGGTATTTGGTGCTGGCCTTGGTGTAAGCTATATAAATGCTGGTATTTAAGTCCTCAATTTTTCCCATCTGTTCGTTGCTTGAATAAGAAATAGAGTAGTAGCAGATGAGGTGTTTAAAATATGCAGAATGGTAGGTAATCTCTGTTAGGCTGGTTCTCTGATAGGCTGGTCCTCTGATAATCTCTGAAAGGCCGGCTCTGATAGGCCGGTCCTCTGATAATCTCTGATTGGCCGGTCCTCTGATAATCTCTGATAATCTCTGATAGGCTAGTCCTCTGATAATCTCTGATAGGCCGGTCCTCTGATAATGGCTGGTCCTCTGATAGGCCGGTCCTCTGATAATCTCTGATAGGCCAGTCCTCTGATAATCTCTGATAGGCCGGTCCTCTGATAATCTCTGATAGGCCAGTCCTCTGATAATCTCTGATAGGCTGGTCCTCAGAGGACCAGTTCTGTAAGATTTTCAGAAATGTTGATGTGATGAGACTATGGGACTGAGGACTTTGAAGGAAAATGAAACTCTCTTTTGCTAAAAGTAGAATCTCAACTCTTCACTGTAATATAGGATTGGCTAAATAGTGTTTTTGAATTTTTTTGATTTGTTAAAACTTGACTCAAGTTTTTTTTTGTAAGGGACATCTAAAAGTGAACACTATGTTATAATCATGAAATTGTTGCTGTCTTTGAATAATTACATAGACAAAGCAATCATTACATCGATTATTCTGTGGACAGAGCACAAGGTAATCCACACACTTTCAAACATGGATTGCATTCTTTAGGATTAACATCTCATGGATGAGACTCAAAAAGGTTTGGATCCTGGTTACCCCTTTCAGTCGTATAGTACAGTTGTATTGGGATACCCTACGGTTACGGACAACCTGTAGTCCTATGTGGGTGGGTGTGTATAAGGATGCCTTGACAAGCGACACTGTCATACAATTCTCCAGTGTCATATCAGTTAAAAATGTAACCAGCTTGGCCACTCACAGCTAATTGTAATCATTTTTATGTTAAATTAAACAAACATTTTACACTGTAGTGAAGTAACCATGCATTTTGATCAATCTGTGACAGGATGGATGAGGTTCAGATTGCTACTGTGTGTAGAGCCTGCCTGAAAGCCCTGGCCTTTTTACATTCACATGGAGTCATACACAGGGACATCAAGTCTGACTCTATTCTCTTGTCATACGATGGGAAGGTTCGTTTTTAAACTTTTTGTTATACTTTTTTAAAATCAGATTTATTCCTTGATGTTTAGTGAAATGTTCCTGTATCAGTTGTCAGATTTTTAGTTTTTAGTTTTATTACTGTCTGTAGGCAACCGTTGATCCCTGGGACGATGGAGCTATGCCACTGATCCTGGAAACTGCGTCTGCTATGATTGTAAACTCTCACAGGTGTGTGCCAGTCTCTACCAAATAGACTACATAAAAAGCGTTGATACTCTGAGGCTGTTGCATTAAGTCTCTTGTAAAGTGCGACAGTCTGTCTTTCACTGTTTGCATCCACAGGAGTGTCTGTGTCAGTGTTGGTATGTTTCGGGTTGCATTTGCATATATCCTTGTCGAGTAGCTATGACCTTCCTGTAGGGTCTTTCTTGTTTCCAGTTTACCATACAAGAGGTCCTCTTGAATGTGACTGTCCTTCATGCTGGAGACATGTTCAAACCAGCACAGGCATCTTTGCTTCAGTAGAGAGTACACTGTTGGCATTCCTGTTCTTCTGAGTACACATCCACTAGGGACAAAGTCTCATAACCATATAGAAAGTATGTGTCTCATACTGAGCATGTAAAAAGTATTTGGTATTTATTTTTTCTTAGTTATCATCTTCTAACATGGGGTGTAGAGGTTTAGTCAAAGAGATCGCCAGGCTTCTCTGACAGCAGTTTTGTTTTTGTCTTTTTTTCCATTCCAGTTCCTCCATCAGCCAGACACTGTTGGAAATTGTCATCCCAGTGAATCCAGAGTCATCCTGGAAGTCTGGTTTCCTGGTTCTTAGCCTGCCATGGTGGCCGATCTCTCCCACTCTGCATATGTGACTGAACCATCGTTAATTGTGACTGATCCATTAGAATTTGTAAGGTCTGGATTTAAAGATCATGACATATTGTCTGGTTGCGAACGTTGACCCTTCTTTTCACTTGAGCCACCTTTCTTAGATGCCTCATTTTTTTAGACCTGAAGCTGGCTTCTGCGAGCTGTTGTCATTATCCATGACTCACACCTGTCAGGGTCGTGGAGGTATATTGATAGAAGAACTAGCACACGAAACCAGTCATCTTTCTCTGTCTTTCCACTTTTTGAACAAATCTATAATATTTTAGTCCTGTCCATCTCTTGGTGGTGTCATTTCAGGTCCTCCCCCCACCCCCCTCTTTTTTTTTAATGCCCCCAGTGTTCCTTGACGTGTAATCTTTGCAATCGAAGCATGTCTCACCACCTGCCCGAACCAGACTAGCTTGTGACATTTCACCACTGCCAAAAGAGGCTCCTGGTGTCCTACCAATTTGTTTATCACATCTTTACCTATTCACGACATACCAACTGTCATTTTAATGGCAGACTCAGAAGAAGAAGAAATTATACAAATATGTATATTGGTACAGGCAATCAGCATGTTCGGATTTTTAAAGACAATACCACAAAAATTGCTTGCTATAGTTGTGACATACGCCTTTAAAGCTGTTTAACTTCTACTTTGCTACAATCCCTGTTTCTGTTCATCCTGCAGGTGAAATTGTCAGACTTTGGGTTCTGTGCACAAGTAACACCAGATTTGCCGAAGAGGAAATCACTTGTTGGGACCCCATACTGGATGGCACCAGAGGTTATCTCAAGGTTACCGTATGGTCCAGAGGTCAGTATGTTTTTAATTTGTATTTAAGTTAAATATAGGAACATTTCCTTCTCAGATGGGGCACCACTATTGCTGACTAGTTACTTTTTTTTACATACACACTTGAAATTCTGTATACTATATGTAGATAAAATCAAGATAAAAATGTGTCTTAGTGGACTCTCTTCTACCTTGGGGTGGAGATGTCTGCCAGAGAGATCACCAGACTTTTCTGTCAGCAGTTTTATTTTTGGCTTTGTTCCATTCCAGTCCCTCTGGGTCACCCTGGTGGTTTTGTTCCCTGGTTCACTGTCAGGTCACCCTGGTGGTTTCATTCCCTGGTTCACTGTCAGTAGGTCACCCTGGTGGTTTCATTCCCTGGTTCATTGCCTCCCATGCCTGCCCTGGTGGCTGATTCTCTCCCATTCTGCAAACGTATCCAAACCATCGTAACTGTGACTGATCCACTCACAATTGTAAGGCCTATGTGTCGAGATCTTGACGTATTGTGTTTCATCGGGATCTGTGAATCCATGCTCCTTTTTCTTGCTTTCAGCCAGAGCCAAGATTCCTAATTTTGCTTTTCTCATCATCTCTATTATCCTTTCTCCTTTCTACTGATGCCTTGTATGTTCCATAGATTGTAGTCAGTAAGCCATACAAGTTTGTCGCCACTAAGATCCATCCGCTTTTTTCTCTATGGTAACTTGTAATCATTAATATAAAGCAGACAGGGGATTGGCTTGATTTGCCTTGCGTGGTAGAGGGGCCTCCATGCTGGCTGTCTGGCTGATTTTTGCTTACCCACTACTTCTAGAAACTCAGGAAGCACTCAGGTTCAGCCAGAACCTCCTCCATTTTCAGCCAGGCTTGGGACCGGTCTTAGCCAAGTTCAAGATAAAACTACTACATAAAACATGGTAAAGATGCTGTGGTAGCGCAGTGGTTAAGTGCTCACCTGTAGACATCAGATCTCAGGTTCGATGCCATATTGAGGCTTCTTATAATTTACTTGGGCTTTGAGGTTAATCTAGCTTAAATGGATACCAAGGCATTCTATCCAAGTGGGCGAACTGTTTGATTTGCTGGTCTATGTTTATAGTTAAGCATTGGTTCTTTGCTGACATTTGCCAGGTTATGAATGACAATACTAAACTCATGGGTATGCTACTTCTAGAGGGGCCAAATAAACAGCCCTTGCAGGAAACAGATATGTTGTCAGGGCTGTTGAGATTCCTTCACTAAACATTGAATGAAAACAAGGAAAACACAAACAATAGATTGCACAATTTATTGCCTCGCATATTTTGTTGTATCTCATCGGGTGCCTACTACAGTAACAATTAAACAAAATGAAGTAAAGTGAATCCTTTATAACTGAAGTACAACACTCTAAAACAAAATAAAAAACACTGCCTGTTTTACCAGGGCAGTCACAGGATCACTACCATATCTTTCTGTTTAGTAAGTTCTGGACACAGATAACAAATAGTGGTGGCTTCAGGCAGTTTCTTTTGAGAGTGTTTAAATTTGTACATCATTTTTAAAGGATTCACTTATCTGCTCTCTATTGTTTTTGTCTTCTTTGTTCAATTTTACAATGGGGAAACTTGCTTTGATGAAACATAAAATGTTAAAACATACATAACATGTTGATTGGTAGACATAAGTAAAACCCAGTCACACTTAGTGCAGTGATTGGAACAAAAGGAGTTAATCGTTGTCAACCCCTGAGATCTAAAAGTTAAATGATCAGTTGATTGAAACATCTATTTTATGCTGTGTAAATGACAGGTTGATATTTGGTCACTGGGCGTCATGGTGATCGAAATGGTTGACAGAGAGCCTCCATTCTTCAACGAACCACCGCTGCAAGCCATGAGACACATCCGGGACATGCCTCCACCCAAGCTCAAGAACCCACACAAGGTAACTTGCCGATGTCTGCTTCTTCTTCATCGTTGTCTTATGGATTGGCTGTAATCTCCAGTGGAAAATCCTGATTGTTTGTCCCCTTCAGGACTGTGGTCTTGTTCCAGAGTTCGAGTTTTGTATGCTTGTTAATTTTACAGATCTGGCTTGTTTTTATGCAGACTGTTAGTTCCTCGCCTCTCAGGCAGACGCAGTCTCTAAGGCAACACCTGTAATTAGTCGACTTTTACATGTTTGTTAGGTGGCAATGAGGCTATTCCCTTTGCACCCGAGCATGGGGTCCCAGAACCCACATGGGTAAACTAGCAGGTTTCATGCTTGACTCTAGCGAGTTTTTTTGGCAATCACTAGTTGTACCATGTTTTGTTTTTACTGATAGTTTATTCTGATTCTGGGTATATTGGACATGTAAACTTCCCAGACAAGGATAAACAGTTTAAAGGGCCTATGTGCATGTTGTTAACAATTCCTAGGCAGATGGAAATTGTAAAACATACTAGTCATGCTGGGTTGCTTGTTACCCAGACTACATTCCCAGTTTAGAAAACCTACCCACAGGTAAATATTTATAACATAAAATACAAGTGTCATTGTGGCTCTGTGGCTTATGAGTAAACAAGTTTAACAATTTAATAATCCCCTCTTACTAGGGTTATATTTCCATGGTGGGTTTTCTAAATCATTATCATTGTTTACAGAGAGCAGAATGAGAATCCCTCCAAGGAAGACATTGAGGCTCCACAACATAATATTCCCCAAAACCACAGTGGCAAACCTAATAAAATGTGTAGTCATACAGCGATCATGTTCTGTTCTGAGATTATCCTGTGTCATCTACTGAAGAAAACCAGAACATGAAATGGACACATTCAAATGCATTAAAAGTCATCTTTGACCAACACAGAGGTGTGCACAGTTGTAACCTACTTTACATCTGTAAAAGTCTGTTAATCTTTTGCGTCTGAGCTGAACAGCCCCATTTGGTGGGACTTTTTCAGCCCCATTTGGTGGGACTTTTTCAGCCCCATTTGGTGGGACTTTTTCAGCCCCATTTGGTGGGACTTTTTCAGCCCCATTTGGTGGGACTTTTTCAGCCCCATTTGGTGGGACTTTTTCAGCCCGATTTGGTGAGGCTTTTTCAGCCCCATTTAGTGGGACTTTTTCAAACAAAATTTAATGACATGCTTCTAACCTTGTTTCAGGTGTCACCACGACTGCAGGGTTTCCTCGACCGTATGTTGATACGCAATAACGAACAACGAGCCAGTGCAGCGGAACTCATGTTGCACCAGTTCCTCAGACAAGCAGGTCCACCATCTTGCCTTATTCCACTGCTGAATACCAAACACAGCCCTTGTTGAACATGTTGACCATCATGTCCACTTCTTGCTTCTGCTGCTACTTAGTCATGATTTTTGTTTCCACAGATGTTTGCAGGCTGTGATCTAGAACAGTCTCTGTTTGCAGGCTGTGATCTAGCACAGTATTTGTTTGCAGGAGATGTTGTAGCACAGTCTCTGTTTGCAGGCTGTGATCTAGCACAGTATTTGTTTGCAGAAGATAGTGTAGCACAGTCTCTGTTTGCAGGCTGTGATCTAGCACAGTATTTGTTTGCAGGAGATAGTGTAGCACAGTCTCTGTTTGCAGGCTGTGATCTAGCAGTCTGTGCTTGTAGGCTGTGATCTAGCACAGTCTCTGTTTGCAGGCTGTGATCTAGCACAGTATTTGTTTGCAGGAGATGTTGTAGCACAGTCTCTGTTTGCAGGCTGTGTTCTAGCACAGTATTTGTTTGCAAGAGATGTTGTAGCACAGTCTCTGTTTGCAGGAGATGTTGTAGCACAGTCTCTGTTTGCAGGCTGTGTTCTAGCACAGTATTTGTTTGCAGGAGATATTGTAGCACAGTCTCTGTTTGCAGGCTGTGTTCTAGCACAGTATTTGTTTGCAGGAGATGTTGTAGCACAGTCTCTGTTTGCAGGAGATGTTGTAGCACAGTCTCTGTTTGCAGGAGATGTTGTAGCACAGTCTCTGTTTGCAGAATGTGATCTAGCAGTCTGTGCTTGTAGGCTGTGATCTAGCACAGTACTTGTTTGCAGGAGATGTTTTAGCACAGTCTCTGTTTGCAGGCTGTGTTCTAGCACAATTAGTGTTTGCAGGATGTGTTTTAGCAAAGTATCTGTTCAAAGGATGTGTTCTAGCAGTCTCTGTTTGCAGGATGTGTTCCAGCACGGTCTCTGTTTGCAGGATGTGTTCCAGCATGGTCTCTGTTTGCAAGATGTGTTGCAGCACAACAGTTTTGCAAGGGTATATAGGTGACAGTGCGAAAAATGACATACATTATTCTTTCATTTATTGCAGATGTTTATGATCATATTGTTTAATAAATCTACGATGTACACTCAGTATTGTTCAACATGAATGAGAAAGTTGGAAATAAAATAGGAGAAAAGTATCATGAGTGCATGTAATTTAAAAAAAAAAAAGTCTCATTATGTGTCCGATACAACCACTGTTTCAAAGATCTTTCAGTGTACATACAAGATGTTCCATGCATTGCCGACAATTTTCTAGTGTACATTTATAAGATATGTTTTAAATGAAATCTGGTGCATTGGTTAGAATTGTTCACTTGTTATTTTTACAGACAATACAATGTTATTAAAATATATATGAGCACATTCCAGAGAGGCAAGTAGAGTGAATGTGTTAATGTTGATAGATTTATGATATACATATGAAAATGTTCATTCGTCCGAAACAGAAGCTATTTATAATGTGCCAGCAGTTCCTTTAAGTTATTTTGGTTTCCAGAATGTTCCCAATTTCATCTTCAGCCTCTTCTTCTTCATCTTCTGCATTCTCTCTTAAAAAAGCGGCGGTTGGCACTTTGTGTTGTAGTTTACAGTTAGGCTGTCATATCTGCACTTTTTAGCCTGAGGTCTGATTTCAGAAAACCCCTAATTAATACATGAATGTTAGGGAGAGGGGGGGGGGGGGGCAGTTCCCCCTCCCCCTCCCCCCACTAAAAAAATGGGGCCTCAACCATAACAGGAATCATCAAACACAAAAGTTGATAGCACTGAAAAGTATTCACATTTATAATCAATGATGGGTGAGAGCTCATAAATGGCAGCTCAGATTCATGTGTTTGGTTTAGAGCAGAAATTGACAATCATAAGTCTACAATCCCCTCTTTCATCCGACATTTAGATAAAGGTGCTGCTGCTTATATTATTATTGCTTCTTTTCAGCTTTTTCACCCCACCTCAATGGCTGCGAGATTTGCTAGAGAATTTTGGGGGAGTCCTCGGGCAAGTCCTGTATTGTTTGGGTGTTCGGACATGCGTTCATACGATGTGCGAAAACGTGTGTTGACTTCGTTCGACCGGGTCAACAAGCAGTCTCCCAGACGAAAGTGCCCAGTTTTCCTTTCTGTGACTGACTGTTTAGTAACTTTCTTTCTGTGACTGACTGTTTAGTAACTTTCTTTCTTTCTGTGACGGACTGTTTAGTAACTTTCTTTCTTTCTGTGACGGACTATTTAGTAACTTTCTTTCTTTCTGTGAACGAACACAGCGCTGTGTGCCATCGCCAGTCAAATGAGAATTAAATATCTCCTCCCCCCCCCATAATATAGGACTTTCCGGAGAACTCCCTAGAAATTCCCTATGAAATCTTGGAGCTCCTGAGATGTAGTGGAAAAGAACCAATCTCCGCTCTGTTAAAGCTTTTCAACATCTTTATCTGTTTTCCTTTACCTCTCTTGCCGGCAGTTTTTTTTTCTCTTCTATTCACCAGCTCCTGAGCATATGATGCTAGTCTCATATTTGTATAGACCAACTCAGTGCCTGATGAGGCCATTACTTCCTGAGACATTACCTGGTACTCATTCTAGGCTGGCCAGGTCCCCAATGTAGGGATTGGGGGGGGGGGGGGGAATGAAATAGACCCACAACCCTTTCCCTCCCCCCAACCCCAAAGCATGTCATTAGAGTAACTCATTTTGAAAAAGGCCAAAAGCACCTTTGCCTGAGAGGCAAGGAACCAATAGTCTGCTTTCAAATAAACTAGTTCTGTAAATCTGATGTGCATGCAAAACTCAAGTTTTAGAAAAACAAGACCAAAGTTTTAAAATGGGGGAACAACCAAGACGTTCTACTGGAATTTACAGCCGGTGAACATGAAGAAGAAAAAATCAATCCAGCTTGATGCAGATTTGAACCCAAGATTTTGGGGAACGCAGGTGAGCTTCTAGCCACTACCCTACTCCAGCTCCCTGTGGTCACGTATCCTATTACATTTTGTTTGTATTTTTCTCCTCATTTGGATGAATGATTGTAACTACCTGCTGCTGTCAGAAACTGTTTTTGTTTTCTTGTTTTTACAGTACAATTATAACATTCTCAAGACACCACGCCTCCAGTCTTGTCACCTTTTTCCATCTTCCTGTTTAACTCTTTCAGTCCCGAGTTCCTCCAGTCTTGTCTCCTTCTTCTATCTTCCTGGTTAACTCTTTCAGTCCTGGGTTCCTCCAGTCTTGTCACCTTCTTCTATCTTCCTGGTTAACTCTTTCAGTCCTGGGTTCCTCCAGTCTTGTCACCTTCTTCCATCTTCCTGACCACTCTTTCAGTCCTGGGTTCCTCCAGTCTTGTCACCTTCTTCCATCTTTCTGGTTAACTCCAGTCTTGTCACCTTCTTCCATCTTCCTGGTTAACTCGTTCAGTCCTGAGTTCCTCCAGTCTTGTCACCTTCCTCCATCTTACTGGTTAACTCCAGTCTTGTCACCTTCTTCCATCTTCCTGGTTAACTCGTTCAGTCCTGAGTTCCTCCAGTCTTTCACCTTCTTTCATCTTCCTGGTTAACTCGTTCAGTCTTGAGTTCCTCCAGTCTTGTCACCTTCTTCCATCTTCCTGGTTAACTCGTTCAGTCCTGAGTTCCTCCAGTCTTGTCACCTTCCTCCATCTTCCTGGTCAACTCCAGTCTTGTCACCTTCTTCCATCTTCCAGGGTAACTCCAGTCTTGTCACCTTCTTCCATCTTCCTGGTTAACTCATTCAGTCCTGAGTTCCTCCAGTCTTGTCACCTTCTTCCATCTTCCTGGGTAACACCAGTCTTGTCACCTTCTTCCATCTTCCTGAGTAACACCAGTCTTGTCACCTTCTTCCATCTTCCTGGGTAACACCAGTCTTGTCACCTTCTTCCATCTTCCTGGGTAACACCAGTCTTGTCACCTTTTTTCATCTTCCTGGGTAACACCAGTCTTGTCACCTTTTTTTATCTTCCTGGGTAACACCAGTCTTGTCACCTTCTTCCATCTTCCTGGGTAACACCAGTCTTGTAACCTTTTTTCATCTTCCTGGGTAACACCAGTCCTGTCACCTTCTTCCATCTTTCTGGCTAACTCCAGTCTTGTCACCTTTTTTCATCTTCCTGGGTAACACCAGTCCTGTCACCTTCTTCCATCTTTCTGGCTAACTCCAGTCTTGTCACCTTTTTTCATCTTCCTGTGTAACACCAGTTCTGTCACCTTCTTCCATCTTTCTGGCTAACTCCAGTCTTGTCACCTTTTTCCATCTTCCTGGGTAACACCAGTCTTGTCACCTTCTTCCATCTTTCTGGCTAACTTCAGTCTTGTCACCTTCTTCTATCTTCCTGGGTAACCCATTCAGTCCTGGGCTATTCTGTCAGGGAACACAACCCTGTGGGATAAAACCTGATGCAGTGAAGTTAGCAGTCTTGCCTTTGCTTCACCTATTAATGCACAACCAGGCACGATAATTTCAGTTCTAATGGGTGGAACAGGGTATATATGTCTTTAAATAGTTGTGATTATAGTTGTAATGCCATTCCTGAATGTGTTCAAATGTTCATGTGTTTCTATGTTGGTGGATTTAAACTAGTGATTTGAATTCACATTTAATAATACCTTCTGGTACATTCCATCTCTGACTGTGACCTTAACAGTTGTGTCTAATAATCAGTCTTTACCTGCCGCAAGTCAACATTTTGTGACAAGCTGGTGTTTTATCGTTGCACTTATATCATGTGATCAGCAATGAAAATGATGGATATATTGATTATGCTTGTCAAGGCAGTTGTACAACCTCAGTTCTTGGTTGAGAAAGACAGTTTTCTTCAAACTATGTTTCCCATCTATGTTCATTGGCTGGTTTAGATCTCAACAAACCCCATCCCTAACAAACCTGTTGTTTTGTGATTTTTTTTTTTTTTTCTTTAAAGAGGATTTGCTGACAGTGTATTTGTTGGGCAGAAAGACAAGATATCACAGCTAAACTGTAAGCCACACAAAAACTCTTCTGAGGACGAACGCAGATTACAATTATTCTCAGTTAAGAAATTGGGTTTTCTGAAAACTAAATAGCAGGATGTCAAAATGGTTGTTCAGTAATGTATTGGTTGTCTTTTCAGTGTGGGACATAATTTGATAATTGAAGTAATGCCATTTAACATAAGAATTTGAAATCTGATGATAAGCTGGATAACAAGAAATTTGGGATATGTTAAATAACAGAAAAATTTGATATCTGATGATAAGCTGGATAACAAGAAATTTGGAATATGTTAAATAACAGCAGAATTTTATATCTGATAAAAAGCTGGATAACAAGAAATTTGGAATATGTTAAATAACAGAAGAATTTGATATATGAGGACAAGCCTGATAAGAGAAGAATTTGATATCTGAGGATACACCCGATAAGAAAAGAATTTGATATTTGAAGCCTCACTAGATAACAGATGAATTTGATATTTGAAGATACACTAATTAGAAAGTTCAAACCTGAATATAAACAGGAGATTGAAATAGGTGAACAAAAGTTTCAAAGGGAGTCATGTGACAATAAATTTGCTTTAGCGAGATGAAATTCTTTATCTTCTATTCGGCTAAGGACTGTCAAGGTTGTGCTATGATGCCTTCCACTAATCTTTAAAGCTCAATTTATTGGTTAGCTGGACTCACCTGTAAGTGAAAACGGAATTACAGTATGCTAGTCCCTTGCTGCTCTTATCAGTCACTCCAGATTACCATAAGGGTTCCTGGACTGATTTCAGGTGGGGGGAGGGAAAGCATGTTGTTCAAGGTGACTGGGGTTTCTTCTTCAAAGTCGGAGAGCCTATTCCTGAGAGGAGAGACACCAACAGTCAGCATACAAATAAGCTAAATCTGTAAGACGTTTGTGCACACAAAGCTCAATAACAGATAAGACTGAAGTCTGAAGGTGGATGAACAACCAGAGCATATTGCCTGAGTTTACAGCTGGTGAACGTCAGAAAGAATAATAAAAATCACACAAAAACTGAATGGTCCTAGGAATGAAGCAGAACTGAAGCACTGAAAACATCAACCAAAACTGAGAAGTTGAACTAGTCAGCTTGTCAGTGGATCTCAGTGAGGAATCCAAGCATTACGTCGTCTGCTTCATGTCCAACATTCCATCCGTTATTTTTTCTTGAAAATGTTTTTATAATATATTTGGGTTGTGACTCAATGCTGGAAACTCAGTCGTTTGTCTGTGTGTTTGTGCTTTCATATATTACACATTGTTAGTAATTAAGTAGTCAATTACAGCTACAAATTGTGTACATAATTTTAAATTTCATATACACATAAAACACATTTTAATTTTATGATTACTTTCTTTGTCCTCATGTTTGCTTTATGTTTTGTTATTTGTTTTCTGAAATTATGTTATTATTTGTAGTTGCCTGCTCTTTTACTGAAAGATATTTTGTAATTTGAAAAGAAGGGTAATTTTTATTGTTTGGAGGCCCAGTTGGCTTGTATGTTAATTCTGTTCATTTGTAATGAGACCTGTCAGGTTGTGACAATGTGTGAGCATGTGTAATCAAATCAGCAGCCTAATAGTCATTGGCTCAGTTATTAATTTATTTGCTTCTTCATCATTTTTCCCATCCATAATTTTATCATGACCAGTTTCAGAATATTGTGACATATCATTACAATTATTTGCACATTCACAAAATGCGCCAGTTTGGGTTTATAGCTTGTTTTTCTAGTCAACTTGATATAATGATTTCAATTGACAAAAAAGAATTTTACGAACCACATCAAGTTGCTAAAATGTCTCCTCATCGTTGTCAAGAGTGACTCTAGCAGTTGAGCTCTACACGTTCAGGTGAATGGTGAATCAACAACTGACATTTCTGCATCCTGGACATTCCCACACCTGCTCCATCCCCTTCCCCAGGAGCCAAAGGAAAAATTCACATACTGATGGTCCCAATATGCAGCAAGATTAAATGTCCGGCTTCTTTTCCAGTGCAGATGGAACATCGTCCAGACACTCTGCTCCAAGCTAAATCATTCTGTCCAGATATGGATGCTATGTCCATTCTTTGCACTGTTTACTTGATCCCAGAGATCCTTCACCATGTCCTGCTTTATCTCAAAGTAGACCACCATCCAGAGAAAAAGCAACAGCTAATCTATCAGTCATTTAATTACCACAGACACTTGAATGACCTAGGCAGACATTTCATAATATGCTTCTGATCTTAGCAAAATAAAGTATGTGCTCGTTTTCAATTACAGTATTTCTACACTCATTTCTAGTTTAGTTAAGAATTGACCAAAAGCAGTAAGCTTCAAAAGACTGTTACCAATCATTACCCCCCAAGATGAGGGTGTTAGAAAGTGGTACTTGAATGTGCACACACAACTAATGACAAGTAAAGTTAAACCAGTAATTTTCCTTGAAGAAATGTGTGGGTACTGAGTTATACAGTGAGAGTTGTGGTGGTGTGATGTTCTATATAGAACCTATGGTGATGTGATGTGTTGTAATAGAACCTTTGGTAGTACAGTATGTTTTATAGAACCTATAGTGGTGTGATGTGCTATATAGAACCTACGGTGATGTGATGTGTTGTAATAGAACCTGTGGTAGTATGGTGTGTTTTATAGAACATATGGTGGTGTGATGTGTTGTAATAGAACCTGTGGTAGTATAATGTGCTATACAGAACCTGTGGTAGTTTAATGTGCTATATAGAACCTACGATGATGTTATGTGCTATAATAGAGCCTGGGGTAGTAGGGTGTGCTTTATAAAACCTATGGTGGTGTGATGTGTTGTAATAGAACCTGTGGTAGTATGATGTGCTATATAGAACCTGTGGTAGTATGATGTGCTATATAGAACCTGTGGTAGTATGATGTGCTATATAGAACCTGTGGTAGTATGATGTGCTATATAGAACCTGTGGTAGTATGATGTGCTATATAGAACCTGTGGTAGTATGATGTACTATATAGAACCTGTGGTAGGATGATATGCTTTATAGAACCTATTTTGGGGAAGGGGGAGGGGTGTGCTGTATAGGAAAGGTACTGTTGCCTGCGAGTGTAGAATAGACAAATGCAGACAGTATTTGAAACAGCAAATGTCATGAGAAATGCCTCTAAGAAAATTGCACGGAATAACATGGATGGGCTGAAAACATGGAGAGAAAACATGAATGGGCAGGAAACATGGATTGGCAGAAAACATGGGTGGACAGAAAGACAAATGAGGTAGTCTTTCAGGAAACATGAAATGATTAGGGAAATAAGGTATATAGACAGTCCAAATTGTTTGGGTATGTCATTTAAAAAAAAATAGAAATCTTAGAACAGCTAACAGACAATGGGGAAAAGATCAACATGACAACAAGGGGGTAAATATATAGGTGGCTTGGCCACAAGAACACTGACTTGATCATTGATGTGACTGTATAAGATGGCAAACCTTTACATGTCTTTGAACTGAGTGGCCTGGCCAGGGAAGCTAGAAATATCATGAAAAGATGTCAGACCAAAAGAAATATAGAACCTGTCAGTTTTACAATATCACGAACACAACTGCTGCGGCTAGAGAGCATTCAGCAACATTACAGGAATAGACAATACCACAAATATCAGCAAGACTACACAAAGTCACTAAATAAAGTATCTCGGAGAGAAATCACATGCCTGTCTGGCCTTTTGAATCTCGCACATGTGTGTTACCACTAGAAGTAAATACAAGCCAAAAAAGGCTAAATGGAATGGCAGGAGCCATAACTCACAAATATTAGATATAACTTTGGCTTTTGCTAACTATTTCAGTACTAGAAGGTTTTACAGCAGACATTACAGTGAAGAAATAATCATGATACCTAATCATGACTGCTTTACTTTCAGAGTAGCAATATGCTATGCTGGGGAGTCAGGGGATAAATTCATTCAGACACTGAGCATTGCTTGGGACTGAATGAGTTAGGTCCCCTAGGCAAGGTTGGAAAGCAGCTCACCACTAGTCCCCGACAAATCCAGGTCCACTGTTGAATCTTCCTGTTGATGTCCACTGATTTTCTTCCATACTGACATACCAAATGTGCAGAAGCCATTGTAATATGTTGAACTTCTAATAAAATCTGTTGTAAATAATAGTTCAGATGTTGTAAATAATAGTTCAGCTGTTGTAAATAATAGTTCAGCTGTTTGTCTTCTTATTGGTCATGACCTAACTGTGAAAGAAGTCTTTTACTAAATCTTCCTCTTTTGCATTGACATGTTTTGCCGTGTAGGTTTCAGGGCTCAGTTGTGGAGAACATAAAGAATTGTCCCACAGCCCCCTGACAAGCATGCCACAGGAGTCAAGTAGTTAGGAATGTTTCCTTCAAAGTCAAAGTGCCTATGCCTAATAGGCAAGGAACCAACAATCTGCACACAAATAATGCAGATCTGTAATACGGATGTGCACCCAAAACTCAAGTTCTGGAACAAGAGTAATGGCCAGAGGAGGATAAACACTCAAAACTTTCAACCGAAGTTTACAGATGGTGAACACAAAAGAAGAAGCATTGTCACGTTTGTGTGCAGTAAATAAAATAAAAAATAAATTTTTTCTCCCCCACCCCCCCCCCCCCCCCCCCTCCCTCCCCCCACCCCCACCCCCCCCCCCCCATCCTTCCCGTATTACCCCTGTAGGACTGCAATATTACAATATGAATGTTTGACACCCAGTGTCTCAAAGGGCGACTATTTGGGTGTCAGTCCAATGGTAGCAAATTCGAGATGCCCTATCCATCCCTATAACCGTTACATTGGGACCAGCGACTACACAGAGAAGCCTGCTGTCCAGTTTGTATATGGATGTAGGCTGAGTTATTATCTACATAAATATTCAACATCACCTCATTCAGGACAAGCATATATTAGTGCCCTCTCTATCCTCAACAGGCAGCGAAGAGTTCCCACACCGATGTTACTTGTTGTCATATGGTTAACTACTCGTCTTGTCATTCACCCAAGTGGAATGATTACTACCTGTCTTTGTATTTTCCCTGTCCACCTAATGATTTAGCCACCCCTTTAACTTCATATGTTTTGCATTCTGGGTGACAAATAACAGAGAAACTCTTAGATATTTTTAAAAAATGTCTTTATTGCAGAAAAATAGGGCCTGACTGCTGAAGGTGATCTCAGATGTGGCGAATTTCTGTTGTAAAGGACAATTTGTTTGTTCGAAATAAATAAAATGTCGATTTGCCCGGGGGTCCCACAAGCATAGGGTTTGATGCTGATTTGTGTCTGCCAAGTGACTGGTCATAAATACAAATGTCTTCCCTGTGAGTGTTGTCGTAGGGGCCTCAGCACACTGGTTTGCCAAGGAGCTCATGAGACTGTTAAGACAACTCTGATCAGAGGTTGGTTGCGGCCTCACAAGAAACAGTTTCGACTCTAGAGCCCAAGATTCGGTCGTTCGAGCCTTTTGAGTCTTGAATAAAGATATCTAGCATTTTTGCTGTAATACTAGTGTACTGACTTCCCTCGCAACCCGGTTGAAAGTACCATTATCAGCAGTCAGAACCTTAAATGCTTGGCGCCTCAATGGAGTCATTTATTTTGCCGCCCATTTTCCCTCTGCGAAATTTCAGCATCACCATTCTTTAACAGTGGGAGTGGCCGTGGCCGAGCGGCTAGATGCTCGTCACTGATCGGAAGGTCGTGGGTTCGCTTCCTGGTGGAGCCGGACTTTTTTTTTCAAAAATGACTTTGGCTCCCAGGTTGACCCAGCCTTCAGTGGGTACCGGGAAAGTAAAGGTGGCCGGCATGATGCTGACCACATCACCCAATTTGTGCCGATTGGTCTATAAAAAATATAGGTTTAGCCCTATATGCCTAAAGGCGCGGAAAAGGGTCCTTTACTTTGCTATTCGTTACCAGACTGTAATGAAAAGGTTAAGGTATGAAAGAACTATTATCAGTAGTGAGGGCCCTGTACGCTTGGCACCCCAGTGAAGTCATTTATTTTACATCCCATTTTTCCCTCGGCGAAATTTCAGCATCACCATTCGTTGAAAGACTCAAGAATAGGTTTAGGTTTGTACAAAGCAGCAGTCCATAGGTAGGTTGCGCGGGTCTGTTCGGAAGTCAAATAAGCTGAAACTGGTTGGTTGAAAAGAAAACAAAAATGACAAGCTTTGTCCTTTTTTAACCGCCTGATGGCCTGTTTTTTTAAGGACGGGTTATTTGCTGTCTGAGTTTGATTTGTTTCTTTGTGGCGATGATTTTCGCCTGAGTTTTGACTACTTGCTGTGTTGGTTTCAGTTGGGGGTGGGTGTTTTTACTAGTCCTGAGAAGTACTAGTAGAATATGCCTGGGGCGGCCTCGATCGGGTATGGGTGGGAGTCATACTGGTTGTTGTTTAGTCATGCCTGGCTGGTCTATCTGGTTGGCTGTGCTTCCTCGCGTCAGTGAGCTGGCTTGTTCCATAGGGACTGGGTGTCATGGCGGCTTGGTAGTTTCTGATTGACTGCTGGCTTTGTAATGTTATGGTGGGTAATCTGGTATATCAGTATTTCTGGTAGCGTCTGTTTGGCGTACTCTGTCTCCTTTGCTGCCATCTTGCCTCCTTTAACTGTCTGTGGGCTGTTTTTATCTCTTCACAGAAGCCGCATATTTTTTTGTAAAAGGCTGTCTTTCCTCTTTAGGTAACAATTCAACTTTATCCTGTTCCTCTTGATCAAAAGAGATAGCATAGCGGTTCCTCTCGAGCTCGATCTTGTCAGTATGGTCTTTAAATACCCAGTGAGCCAGATTTTTCCCCATCTTCCGTCTAACACTAATAACTGGTAATGTTATGGCCTGTTGGCCATTTTCAAACCAGAATAAATCCAATATCTCGTAACCCAAAAGTGCTCTTCTCTACTTCTCACTCAAACCTAAGTCTGAAGAAGCTCAGCACATTGCACAGGCTCTGTAGCACCGGCGAGGATCCTGAAATACTTTGGGTAGATATTTAACTCAGAATTTTCTCTGCGCAGCGCCATAAGGCTACTCTTTTTCGATAGATTATTTACATCAGTTTCTAACTGTACTGAAGTATTTAAACTTAACAGAATAAACAACAGATAAAACAAATGTGCAAGCTGGGGTCCTAAACGAGCAATGAGGCCGAATACAAGATGAGACTTTCATAAATGATCAATGCAATAAACATATTGACATTTTGTAAACTACTAGATATGTTTTGCCGCTGAAAGACTTTTGCTACTGTGTCAGCTGCACACGTTGCACATTGCCTAAATTGGCTCTGAGCAGATGATCGCCAATGCACTTGGGTCACGTCCACTGGTACACCTGTCCTCGCCGTAATAAATGTATCAGTGTAAAGCGGTTAATTTATGCTTGTTGGGTTGTTAGATTTGTTGTGTATTGGTTTTTGTTGTTGTTGTTTATATGCGCTAGGCATGTGTTTGTGGCATGTTTGCTTGAGTTGAAAAAGGTAAAGTCGGGAGATGTGAACCAGCGTCATTGCAGACGGTTATAAACTATAAGTGCTCTGCGACCAGTACGAACAGCTGATAAGAAATTGTCCGCCAGTGTCGCCGATCGCACGTAACTCTTTAGCTACAGCGACGTCCCTCCATTTACCGCAGAGTGTTAACTCTGGTACCCATTTCCTAGAGGCTGTGTGAACCCCGGTAACCGCCCGGTTTCAAACACCGACCGTGGCTGCAGCGAGTCGCTGCTGGATTTGAAAGCGAGCCGAGTGTTTGTAGACAGGTTGAGAGCCGAGTGTTTGTAGACAGATTGAGAGCCGAGTGTTTGTAGACAGGTTGAGAGCCGAGTGTTTGTAGACAGATTGAGAGCCGAGTGTTTGTAGACATGTTGAGAGCCGAGTGTTTGTAGACATGTTGAGAGCCGAGTGTTTGTAGACAGTGTTTGTAGATGTTGAGCCGAGTGTTTGTAGACATGTTGAGAGCCGAGTGTTTGTAGACATGTTGAGAGCCGAGTGTTTGTAGACAGATTGAGAGCCGAGTGTTTGTAGACATGTTGAGAGCCGAGTGTTTGTAGACAGGTTGAGAGCCGAGTGTTTGTAGACAGGTTGAGAGCGAGTGTTTGTAGACAGGTTGAGAGCTGAGTGTTTGTAGACAGGTTGAGAGCTGAGTGTTTGTAGACAGGTTGAGAGCTGAGTGTTTGTAGACAGGTTGAGAGCTGAGTGTTTGTAGACAGGTTGAGAGCTGAGTGTTTGTAGACAGGTTGAGAGCTGAGTGTTTGTAGACAGGTTGAGAGCTGAGTGTTTGTAGACAGGTTGAGAGCTGAGTGTTTGTAGACAGGTTGAGAGCTGAGTGTTTGTAGACAGGTTGAGAGCTGAGTGTTTGTAGACAGGTTGAGAGCTGAGTGTTTGTAGACAGGTTGAGAGCTGAGTGTTTTGTAGACAGGTTGAGAGCTGAGTGTTTGTAGACAGGTTGAGAGCTGAGTGTTTGTAGACAGGTTGAGAGCTGAGTGTGTTTTGTAGACAGGTTGAGAGCTGAGTGTTTGTAGACAGGTTGAGAGCTGAGTGTTTGTAGACAGGTTGAGAGCTGAGTGTTTGTAGACAGGTTGAGAGCTGAGTGTTTGTAGACAGGTTGAGAGCTGAGTGTTTGTAGACAGGTTGAGAGCTGAGTGTTTGCAGACAGGTTGAGAGCTGAGTGTTTGCAGACAGGTTGAGAGCTGAGTGTTTGTAGACAGGTTGAGAGCTGAGTGTTTGCAGACAGGTTTGCAGACAGGTTGAGAGCTGAGTGTTTGTAGACAGGTTGAGAGCTGAGTGTTTGCAGACAGGTTGAGAGCTGAGTGTTTGCAGACAGGTTGAGAGCTGAGTGTTTGTAGACAGGTTGAGAGCTGAGTGTTTGCAGACAGGTTGAGAGCTGAGTGTTTGCAGACAGGTTGAGAGCTGAGTGTTTGCAGACAGGTTGAGAGCTGAGTGTTTGCAGACAGGTTGAGAGCTGAGTGTTTGCAGACAGGTTGAGAGCTGAGTGTTTGCAGACAGGTTGAGAGCTGAGTGTTTGTAGACAGGTTGAGAGCTGAGTGTTTGCAGACAGGTTGAGAGCTGAGTGTTTGCAGACAGGTTGAGAGCTGAGTGTTTGCAGACAGGTTGAGAGCTGAGTGTTTGTAGACAGGTTGAGAGCTGAGTGTTTGTAGACAGGTTGAGAGCTGAGTGTTTGTAGATAGGTTGAGAGCTGAGTGTTTGCAGACAGGTTGAGAGCTGAGTGTTTGTAGACAGGTTGAGAGTCGAGTGTTTGTAGACAGGTTGAGAGCTGAGTGTTTGCAGACAGGTTGAGAGCTGAGTGTTTGTAGATAGGTTGAGAGCCGATTGTTTGCAGACAGGTTGAGAGAGCCGAGTGTTTGTAGACAGGTTGAGAGCTGAGTGTTTGTAGACATGTTGAGAGCTGAGTGTTTGTAGACAGGTTGAGAGCTGAGTGTTTGTAGATAGGTTGAGAGCTGAGTGTTTGTAGACAGGTTGAGAGCTGAGTGTTTGTAGACAGGTTGAGAGCTGAGTGTTTGTAGACAGGTTGAGAGCTGAGTGTTTGTAGACAGGTTGAGAGCTGAGTGTTTGTAGACAGGTTGAGAGCTGAGTGTTTGTAGACAGGTTGAGAGCTGAGTGTTTGTAGACAGGTTGAGAGCTGAGTGTTTGTAGACAGGTTGAGAGCTGAGTGTTTGTAGACAGGTTGAGAGCTGAGTGTTTGTAGACAGGTTGAGAGCTGAGTGTTTGTAGACAGGTTGAGAGCTGAGTGTTTGTAGACAGGTTGAGAGCTGAGTGTTTGTAGACAGGTTGAGAGCTGAGTGTTTGTAGACAGGTTGAGAGCCGAGTGTTTGTAGACAGGTTGAGAGCTGATTGTTTGTAGACAGGTTGAGAGCTGAGTGTTTGTAGACAGGTTGAGAGCTGAGTGTTTGTAGACAGGTTGAGAGAGCCGAGTTTGTAGATAGGTTGAGAGCCGAGTGTTTGTAGACAGGTTGAGAGAGCCGAGTGTTTGTAGACAGGTTGAGAGCCGAGTGTTTGTAGACAGGTTGAGAGCCGAGTGTTTGTAGACAGGTTGAGAGCCGAGTGTTTGTAGACAGGTTGAGAGCCGAGTGTTTGTAGACAGGTTGAGAGCTGAGTGTTTGTAGACATGTTGAGAGCTGAGTGTTTGTAGACAGATTGAGAGCCGATTGTTTGTAGACAGGTTGAGAGCTGATTGTTTGTAGACAGATTGAGAGCCGATTGTTTGTAGACAGATTGAGAGCCGATTGTTTGTAGACAGATTGAGAGCCGATTGTTTGTAGACAGATTGAGAGCCGAGTGTTTGTAGACAGGTTGAGAGCTGAGTGTTTGTAGACAGGCTGAGAGCCGAGTGTTTGTAGACAGGTTGAGGGCCGATTGTTTGTAGACAGGTTGAGAGCTGAGTGTTTGTAGACATGTTGAGAGCTGAGTGTTTGTAGACAGATTGAGAGCCGATTGTTTGTAGACAGATTGAGAGCCGAGTGTTTGCAGACAGATTGAGAGCCGATTGTTTGTAGACAGGTTGAGAGCTGAGTGTTTGTAAACATGTTGAGGGTCGAGTGTTTGTAGACAGGTTGAGGGCCGATTGTTTGTAGACATGTTGAGAGCCGAGTGTTTGTAGACAGATTGAGAGCCGAGTGTTTGTAGACAGGTTGAGAGCTGAGTGTTTGTAGACAGGCTGAGAGCCGAGTGTTTGTAGACATGTTGAGAGCCGAGTGTTTTTAGACAGGTTGAGAGAGCCGAGTGTTTGTAGACAGGTTGAGAGCCGAGTGTTTGTAGACAGGTTGGGAGCTGAGTGTTTGTAGACAGGTTGAGAGCTGAGTGTTTATAGACAGGTTGAGAGTCGAGTGTTTGTAGACAGGTTGAGAGAGTCGAGTGTTTGTAGACAGGTTGAGAGAGCCGAGTGTTTGTAGACAGGTTGAGAGCTGAGTGTTTGTAGATAGGTTGAGAGCCGAGTGTTTGCAGACAGGTTGAGAGCTGAGTGTTTGTAGATAGGTTGAGAGCTGAGTGTTTGTAGATAGGTTGAGAGCTGAGTGTTTGCAGACAGGTTGAGAGCTGAGTGTTTGCAGACAGGTTGAGAGCCGAGTGTTTGCAGACAGGTTGAGAGCTGAGTATTTGTAGATAGGTTGAGAGCCGAGTGTTTATAGACAGGCTTCACTTGTAGACCAGGTTCACTTGTACGCCAGGTTGACTTGTAGACCAGGTTGACTTGTAGACCAGGTTTACTTGTACGCCAGGTTCACTTGTACGCCAGGTTGACTTGTACGCCAGGTTCACTTGTAGACCAGTTTCACTTGTAGACCAGGTTCATTTGTATGCCAGGTTCACTTGTACGCCAGGTTGACTTGTAGACCAGATTCACTTGGAGACCAGGTTCACTTGTATGCCAGGGTCACCTATACGACAGGTTGACTTGTACACCAGGTTCATTTGTACGCCAGGCTCACTTGTACGCCAGGTCGACTTGTAGACAAGGTTTACTTGTACGCCAGGTTGACTTGTATAGCAGGTTCACTTGTAAACCATGTTCACTTGTACGCCAAGTTCATTTATAGACCATGTTCACTTGTACGCCAGGTTCCCTTGTACACCAGGTTTACTTGAACATAGCAATTTATGGACGTTCAATCAATCAACGTACTGTGAGTTGTTTGCACAGCACAGGCTGATATGCTAGTTGGTAATCTTTGGTAAGTGACGACTTATTTTCAGAACTGACCGACACAGACCACTCTTCAGCAGAGAGAATGAGAGCCTCTATGATAGTTTGATTGATGCTAAACTTGGGGAGGATAGACTCCTAGGACACATAGGCTCTTGTAGTCTGTCAGCTTTGTTTTACAACCTGCCCTACATGCCGCAGGATACGTTGGAGGACTTGAAAGGGTGGAACTTGAGGGCGTCCAGGCCTGACATGAACAGCGCCACTCCATCTTTGTTCTACAATTTCTTACCAGGTTAATCTATGTGTCGCCAGGACAGGTCTTCTGGGATTGACCTTAAAAAGCACTCCTGGTACCGTGTTTTGTAGTTTACAATAAGACTGCGATATTTAAGAAGATTGAGCCTTTCGGCCTACGCATCTGATTTTAGCAACTTTCATTTACATCTTTGTTATGGAGTAGTGAGTATTTTTCCCCTCTCTGCCTACTCGCTCTCCTCAATAGGCCCCCGTCCCACTCACCGTCCCGCCCCCCCCCCCCCCAACCCCAACATTTTCCTCCTTTTCAATACAGGCCGAAATCCACACGAGAGAAAGTGACAGTTTTCAAGTAAATTGGAAATGACAGTGTAAAAACCCTTTTAACAATACATAAAAATCGCCTGCGGCTCGGAAAGTCGTGGGTTCGAGTCCTGACGTAACCAGAAGTTTTTTCGAAAATGATCTTTTATCTATCTACTTATTTCTATGAGTGCCGATCAATACACTTTCTGTTACTTGATTAATTCAGTTTTCAAGTAGAATAATTAACTAAAAATATTGACAGAACAATGTGGGTTTGTATCTTCTTCCATCTCTATAGTTGTTGTTTGTTGTTTGCGTTTACCAGTGACAAGACCTGGCTGTTCGTCCATTTCTGCACTTTAGATTTGTTCCAGGACCTCGTCTGTTTTACAGATCTTGCTTATTTTTATGCAGACTGTTGGTTCCTTGCTTCTCAGGCCGATGTACTCCGACTTTCAAGGAAACCCCCAGTAAACCGACTTTTACGACATGCTTGGGAAGATAATGGGTCTATTCTTATTTCCCCCACAATGGGACCCTGGAACCATGAGAGTCAAATGCATTATATACAGTTGCTTAGGAAGTGGGGTTGTTGGCTGTTTAGAGTGTTATCACTGAGGAAGTGGTGGTGTCGGCTGTTTAGAGTGTTATCACTGAGGAAGTGGTGGTGTCGGCTGTTTAGAGTGTTATCACCGAGGAAGGGGGTGCAGGCTGTTTATAGAGTGTTATCACTGAGGAAGTGGGGGTGCAGGCTGTTTATAGAGTGTTATCACTGAGGAAGGGGGTGCAGGTTGTTTATAGAGTGTTATCACCGAGGAAGGGGGTGCAGGCTGTTTATAGAGTGTTATCACTGAGGAAGTGGTGGTGTCGGCTGTTTAGAGTGTTATCACCGAGGAAGGGGGTGCAGGCTGTTTATAGAGTGTTATCACTGAGGAAGTTGGGTGCAGGCTGTTTATAGAGTGTTATCACTGAGGAAGGGGGTGCAGGCTGTTTATAGAGTGTTATCACCGAGGAAGGGGGTGCAGGCTGTTTATAGAGTGTTATCACTGAGGAAGTGGGGGTGCAGGCTGTTTATAGAGTGTTATCACTGAGGAAGGGGGTGCAGGCTGTTTATAGAGTGTTATCACCGAGGAAGTGGGGGTGCAGGCTGTTTATAGAGTGTTATCACCGAGGAAGTGGGGGTGCAGGCTGTTTATAGAGTGTTATCACCGAGGAAGTGGGGGTGCAGGCTGTTTATAGAGTGTTATCACTGAGGAAGTGGGGGGGGGGGTGGGTGCCGGTTGTTTAGAGTGTTATCACTGAGGAAGGTGACAAAATGGCGTGAATAAGTGTTTTTCAAATTGGAAACAAATAAATATATGGGTGGGGTGCGGCCAGGGGGATAGGGGTGGGGTGCGGCCAGGGGGATAGGGGTGGGGTGCGGCCGGGGGGGGGGGGGTAGGGGGCAGTAGAGACAAGAAATGTTCAGCATAGGTTACCATCTGACCTCCTACGCCAATGAGTGCATCAGATCTTGTTTGGAATATTGCATGGGGAAACCACAATCTCTTCCACAGTGCGACTCTTGTACCCTGTCCGAGTGTCAGGAAAACATGTGTTTACCCCATAAACCGTCCGTTATTGGAGTCCAGCCCCGGTAGTCGATGATTGTGAAACATTCATTATCAGAGCGTTTTTGTTTTCGTGTGATGACGAAGGTTGTCTAGCCGCAACGTTCTTATTGCTGCGTATGAACTCACTTTTGTAAAGCTGACATATTTTATTTGTCTCTGCTCATTTTATTTGTTTTAACGCATCTTTTACTAGTCGCCATAGTCTGTGATTGCCATACTTACTACTAGCCTGTTTAACACTATTGTTTAGATTGGTAGTTCTCAACCTTTCTAATGCGGCGACCCCTTAATATAGTTCCTCATTTTGTGGCGACCCCCTACCATACAATTATTTTCGTCGCTACTTCATTCAATATGTGTTTTCCGATGGTCGTTGGCGACCCATGTGGAAAGATCGTTCGACCCACAAAAGGGTCGCCACTTAAAGGTTGAGAACCACTGGTCTAGATAGAAATGTGCCAACTGAACTGAATTTAGCTGAACATTTTTAGCAACATTTGTGTTGCGTTTGGTCGGCTATGTAACTATGTCGTTTCTCATTTTAAAAATCCCAGTGGAAGAGAAAGGAGGGAACTGTACTCGTGGTTAACCTGTTTGCCTGGCGCTCCGAAGGTTGGCGGTTCGATTTATGACCCCGTTTATCGGTTCACAAATGCAGGTGTTTAGTGGATCCCTGAAGTCGTCGCTGGAGCTGGAGAGTTTCATATTTTGGCAGACGTCCTCAGACGGCCAACAGTTGCTCTGTTTAGATAGACCAACATATGTTGGGATAGAACTTGGTGCACCCTTTTTGGAAAATCAGGCTTAGTATAGCACATTATACCAAAACAGTTGGTTTCAGAAAGAAGATGGGGTCAGTCACTTCAGCTTTCCACTGGATGGAGACTCAACTGAATCACAAGGCATACTGACTGAAAAAGGTGGAGAAAAGCATGCTCCATGCAGAGTGGCAAGCATCACTTCAGAGGTTCCGGATAATTGGCATCTTTTGGATTACCCCCCCCCCCCGCACACACACACACACACACACACACACACACACGTACACACAGGTGTGCAGGTGCAATGGGAAACGAACATGCAGGCATTCTGGCAAATCCTGCGTCACTGGATGGGAAAGTGCTGCATAACAAGCTAGATGTTGTACAGCTTCTTTGGGAGCAGGTGAACCAAGTGGAAGGGCGAACAGATCAATACGGTCTGGGGATTGTCAAAAAAAGGGTGTAGGGGTGACCATAGCATCTGGCCCACACTCAGAGAAGAGAGAAGACAGACATAAATGAAACTGCTGCTGGTAGCACTAAAATTGACTGGCTGCTGAAGATGGGGTTGGAGTGTTTAGGGGAATATACCGAGTAATATGGTATCGGTTCTCAACTCAGATCAACTATAGGAAACCTGCCTTATTGTGGTCTTTGAACATGTCACTACGAGCGAGAAGTACAGACGCAAGAGTTTAACCAGCGGAAATTTGAGCCGTTTTATTTCTTCAACGGATAATACAATTAGCATATACAAAGCAAAGCGAGATGTAGTTTCTTACGATGTTTATCTGCGGTAACACCAACAAAGAATAAAGACCTGCTAAATTCATTTCATCCTTTCCTAGCATAGACTCGTCCTCAGTGACATCGCCTACCCTGACTGTCATTCTGCACGTACCATCCTACCTCTAATTATATCCCTGTTGGTATCCTCTACCCGACTCCCTGACATTCATGACATTTTCGAGAGGTATCTCTTTTGTAGTCGCTAAGCCTCTCTTGATCGCGCCTCAGTCAGTGCAAACCCTACGGAAGTGACCCCGTGTCTACATTCCCCAGGGATTGATCCAGGCTTTGACAGGATCTGCTAATCCTGTGATTACTCCAGCAAACTATGCCATGTTTATTGTACATTTCTCGGTCTGTTGATACGGGAATATCCAATGAGCACTCAGCCGTGGTGTTAACGCAAGTTAACGGTGGTATAGAGTGCGCTATGGAACGCTTGCTGTCTCGGCTTAACCCAGCCACGGTCTGCATCCAATCCATGTATTCTTTATTTTATTTCTCATGTCCTTGTTGTGTCAGCATCAGGTTTTAAAGAGCACTCTGGGAAGATTCCTTTATGGGCTGTGTACAACGTAGTTGTCAGTGCTTCTTCTATTCATTGTTAATTCTTTTCCATTAACATTAACTCTATTCGTGAATTCATCATTTGCTTCTGTAAGGGAAAGACACCGATAATTATAGTAAACCAAAACGAACAGTAATCTAATGTGTCTTAACAATATCTGATTTAAAAGTTATACATCCGCTTGGCAGAGGCTGGATCAAGTCGCCATTTCCAAGTCCCAGTCAAGTCCTAAGTCATTGCCCACTAAGTATCAAGCCAAGTCTCAAGTCAAGTACCAAGTCATTGTCACCAAGTATCAAATCGAGTCCCAAGTTATTGCCACCAAGTCTAAAATCGAGTCCCAGGTCATTGCCACCAAGTCTAAAATCGAGTTCCAAGTCATTGCCACCAAGTCTAAAATCGAGTCCCAAGTTATTGCCACCAAGTCTAAAATCGAGTCCCAAGTCATTGCCACTAAGTATCAAGCCAAGTCTCAAGTCAAGTAGCAAGTCATTGCCACCAAGTCCAAAGTCAAGTCTCAATTCACCAAGCATGCTTCTAAGTCGAGTCCCGAGTCAGGTCACATTATGTTTCAAGTCATTTGCAAGTCATGCATTTGACAATGCTGAGGAATAAGTCAAAAACCAAATACCAAATTAGAAATGGCAGTGTGAAAACCCCTTTAACTATATATAAAAGTCGCCTGCGGCTCGGAAAGTCGTGGGTTCGAGTCCTGACGTAACCGGAAGTTTTTAGAAAATGATCTTCTCTCTCAGTTCGACCCATCCTTGAGTAGTTACCAGGTACAGTCCTGGAAAGTAAAGGCGGCCTTCGTGATGCTGACCACATCACCCGCCGAGTGCCGATTTTGTCGATAAACTTTAGGTCTAGCCCTATATACCCAATAGACCTAAAGGCCTGGGAAAAGGTCCTTTACTTTATATATAAAAGAGGCAGAAGTCAAATGTCTTCTTATTCTTTGCGTTGGTTTCGTATGCTCAGATCAGACCATCAGGTTGGTTGCCTCTATGAACTCGCATGTCGTAGCAGGTCCTTCATGTCGTGGTTCCCCATAGCTTGCTCTGCACACTTTGCTCTTGAGGCCAGGTGTCTTTTTGAAGCTGTAGGTAGAGTGGGCAGGTCTGCAGAATGTGCCTAGGTGTTTGTGGTCCTGTTTGACAGTCGAATGTAAAAGCTGGAGCATTCTGGGAAAGACGCTTTTGTGGACTGTGGATTAGGTAATTGTCGGTGTCTCTTCTAGTTATTGGTAATTAGTTTCCATCAATTTTAATTATATTTGTTAATTCATAAAGTTTTCTCATAAGATAAAGACAAAGATAATGATAATAAACCAGGCAAACAGTAATCTAGTTTCTCTTAACGATATCCAGTTTCAAGATGTGGTGGAGACATACACCTGTCTTAGCTATAGTGTGGATGGCGATGTCAGCACTGATAAGAGATAGACAAATATAAATACAGAAGGTAAGAAGAATTTTCTTATCACTAGAAAATGTGTGACAGTCAGTGGAAATTAAAAGAAACTGTTAATGTCAGATCGGTAATGTTGTATGAAGCTGAAACATTGATAACAACTAAAACAGTTACTAATAGCTATAAACATTCATTAACTGGTGCTTGGACAGGTTTGTTAGTTGCGTATCCTTTACAGGACGATGCAGAACCAACCACAACAGCCCCTGGCTGTTCTGAGGTTTTTCTTAGCAAATTTACGTCCAGTAGTTTGCCATTGCTTTCTTGACGGTCGGCTTTCTTGATACCACTGTTGAAACCAACGCAAGACGCATGACCTGCAGCTGGGATCGAACCCGGCATACCGGCATTACGAAGCGTTCGCATCGACTTAGCCACAGAGCCGACGCTTGGACGGAATAGAGGGAATTAAATGCTAAGATGGAATCACTAATGCAGAACTTTGGGAGAGAACTAAATAAAGTTCGGTGAATCAAGAGGTTAGGAAAAGATGATGGCGTTGGATAGGACACACACTGAGAAAACCGGAGGAACACACCCTGAGAAATGTGCACTAAAGTCCACCGGGGCATCGGAAAAAAGAACACAAAAAACACACACACAGACACGCCGACCTGTGAACCCGTGTAGCGTTTAATCGGACAAAATTATGATGATAACAATGAAGATGATACTGATGATGATAACAATGAGGATGATACTGATGATGATGATGACGACTAATTATGTGAATGTTTTACCAAATCAAACGGATTGTCCAGTAGCTGACGATTAAACCACGACCGGCTCCAGCTGACAGGCCGTGTTGTGGACGTCACCGGGTCGGGCAAACGTTACGTTAACGCAGCGGTTTTCAAACTGGGTGCCGAGGAACCCTGGGGTGCGGTGAGCGTATGCCAGGGGTGACGCGGGAATAATTAAGAAAAGTTGGCTAACAATTGTGATATTATTGAAGTTGTCTTCCCTCGCCAATGTCGAAAATAGTTTATTTGTTGCTTGAGAACCGTTGAGTTCTCAGCACACTAGAGCTAGAGATTTCCCATGTCTTTGACAAGCAACACTGTATCGAGATGTAGTGTCCCTGTCACTTTCACTTCTGAAACATTCTCCAGGGGTGTACCAGCGACTGATCTCTTTCCCCTTTCATGACTTCTGCCGACTTTCTCAGTGTGCGGGATGTCACGGCGGTCCCGCCAGGTCACACCAAATGACAGTGATTGAAACTCGGTGGGAGTTTATGCAAATGTAATTCACAGTTTAACATTGTGCACTGGTAGGGCGGTGGGTTTTTGGCCTGGGAAAATGAGCTGAGATCGTATAGTGACTGCCCAAATGTAACAGTTAGGGGTGCTGGACCTAGTCACTTAGACCAGTGGTTCTCAAACTGGGTGCCGCGAGCGTATACCAGGGAGGCGCGGCAATAATCAAGAATGTTTCCAAATCTGCTTGAGATCAGCGAAGACAGCAGTTTAAACAGTAATTACCACAAAGGAAGCCAAGATGAGTTATGGAGGCAGGTGTATTCAGAAAACAATGCTTTTGGCAATGCTGCAGTGCATTCTCAACGTACGCTTATATTTAAAAAAAAAAAAGAAGCAACCATCAAGTGGTTTGAAGGTACAATAAACTAAACCCATAAACACAAAGGAAATAATGAAAAATGTATTCATCCAAACAGTTTCATGCATCGCATTAAAGGCCACTGAACATTTAATTTGCACTGTCCCCCCCCCCCCCCTCCTTTTCTTAGTATTCAAACCGCGTTGTGGGTAGGTATACAACGAATTTATTTTTCTTACCCGACAAGGCTGCCGCGGAGAAAACAGTTTGAGAAACTTGCTTAGACATCTCCCAGCCCCCCCACCCCCCACCCCATCATCCCCTTTTCACCTCATTCCGTATTGGAAACTTCGCTTGTTTTCTTTTATTTCAACCCATCTCGGGGACTTGGAGATTTCGTTGAGAATCCCCGGAAAGTCCAATAGTATAGGTGTGTTAGCATGTGAATTAAACACCGACTAAACCCCCCCCCCCCCCCCCTCTTCCCCGCAGAATATTTGACTTTCCTGGGAATTCCCCACGAAATCTCGGAGGCCACGAGATGGGGTGAAATAAAGGAAAAGAACCGGATTATCTACAGTTTGATCTCTTTCATCCTAGAAAATGCTCTTATGTGGCCGGGTATTATTTGCATGTACCAGTTGGTACGTCATATATGTTTTTATATCTCATGTTTGGCCAAGAGGTCTTTGAAATACCCAGACAAGATATGTGTCTCAAATACGGGTTCTACGTTAAGCCCCTGTGGAAGTAGTGTGCCCATAGTTTAGCGTTGTACTCTTGTCAGTCTCGGGTATTAGCTAGGGTCATCTTGGACTGAAGGGCTGGAGAAATTTAAAGAAGAACAGCTTTCAGACAAAACAGCCCTTTCAGAAAATAAAGAATATTCTATGAAGAAATTGAATTACCAGGTCTCATTTCTGATCTAGTTGGCCTACCATAGTAGCTAAAGCATGTCCTTGTCTATTTTGCCCAGTACTGTCCCATGCTCTGTTCCGCGCAATAAAATCCCCACAAATGAGGAGAATTTTATCATGGATTTCCTCCAACTCTTTGAGCCAGTCCCAGTGTTCCTTTGTGACAAGAGATTCAACAGCAGAGTCAACATTTACTATATTTTAGGTTGTTCCCCGATTATTTGTAATTTGGAATAAATACCAGGAAAGCTTTGGGCACATTGTGTGAAATAGAAAGATGGTTACTTTTTTTTTTATTCATCTTTTAACTCTCCTGTATCCAGTGACGAAGTCGAACACCTCAGATTTGAGTAAATGTTTGCCGTTTTATAGTGTGCTTTTTCTATTTTATAAGACGTATCTTCAAATTATGGGACGCGTCTATAACACATTAAACAGTTCTCGGTAGAAATGTACTGGTAACAAAGATTTCGGCTAATGAACGGGTTTTTTTTTTTTTTAATGAATTCTCTTGGTTAGCCATGATATCACTGTAAGCGTATTTATTTATTGCTTTTTGATTTCATCCACGCAATCAGTCATTACTGAATACTTAATTTAGCACATTTCCAACAAAATCGATTTTTTTATTGCAATGTTTGCTCTAAACCAACCCTAGCCGTGAAGATAATCTGAGAGTGAATGGGTCGATACCAGATCGATCCCACAGAATTAGACATGCCCACCCATTGTTACACCCACTAACATGGACCGCTTCTGAAGGCGTTCTCCATAGCAACAATGGTGGCGTTCACAGCAACCCATTAGGTTAGCTAGGTTTTATAGTGTCTTCTTTTTTCTCTTCTCTTCCTTCTCCTTTTTCTGTTTCCTTCTTTATCATAAAGACCCACTGGCCCATAACAAGCATGTCGTAAAATACGACTAACTAGGCCAGTTTTTTTCAAAGTCGGAGTGCATCTGCCTAAGAGATGAGGAACCTAGAATCTTCACACACATAAGGTAGATCTGAAAAACGCATGTGCACGCAAAACTCAAGTTCTGCAACAAGACCAAAGTCCAGAAGTGAACGAACAACCCGGGATTTCCCTCTGTGTTCACAGCTGTTATACTCTAAAAAGATATTCTCGATCCGCCTGCGGTGCGAAAAAGCTTTTTTGCATTGCTTACGTGATATTTGTGCGGTTTCAGAAACCGTAAATTTGCATTAACGTCAGTTAATCGTAAATTACAAATCATTATCTATACTTGTGGTTTTACAAAAGAATGCTTAGAATACATTGGACAGCCAAAAAGGGCAACCAAGAGGTTTTGAAAGAGGTAGGAGCCCGAAGACAACTTATCACAGACATCAGAAGGAGACAGTCATCATTTTTCGGCCATGTTATGAGAAGGGGGAAAATAGAACATGTGTGACCACTGGAAAGATATGTGGAAGGAGAGATAGAGGAAGACAACGAGAGAAGATGCTTGACAGTCTTGTTGCATGGCATGGAGGTGTGTCGGCACACGAACTGATACATGCTGCAGGAGATCGCAGATTATGGAAAGGCATGATCGCCCACGATAGTTGGCAAGGCACTTAATAATGATCTATACTTATATATGCATACCATAAACATCCATAATTTGTACGTCTCAGACTCGGAAAAACAAAAAAATACAAAAGTATAGATCAGAGGTCGTGGGGGGGGGGGAGGCGGCGGGGGGGGGGTGCTCAGGGGTTGGGTGATAGGGAATGGTAAGGTCACCCCCATTACATATTTTCTAAGTGGCCCTCTAAGGGTTGATGCCAAGCTTAAGGTTGTTAGTATTAATAGTAATTTCAAATCTCAGAAATACTTTATGATTTCGAATGTCAGAGTCACTTTATTATTTTATATATGTGAAACACTGTTAAGTCATTGGAGATTGATGACATTTTACGTCTTCACATCTAGTAGAGGTAAGTTCTTCAGATTTCGGAGACACTTTATGATTTAGGATCTAGGGCTATCTGAAACATCATTGAGAGCTAATACAAAAATACTAAGACAAGTTTATACTGGAGCAGTTATGCGCATTACGTATTACGCTCTTGGAGTTGCCACAGCAAAAATGAATTTAGGAAAATTTAATACAGTCCAAAATCTGGGCTTAGGAATAACAATCGGGGCTGTGAGAAGCAAACCCCCCCCCCCCCCCCCCCCCAAAAAAAAAAAAAAAAAAAAGAAATAAAGAAAAGTACTAATTTGGAGCCACTTGGATTTCATTTAGGTATAAAAATCTCACTCAGTTTAAAAACCTTAGAGTCTATCTCTATGTACTACAACACTGTATGACCTAGGGATAATCGTTGAAAATAAAACTGGGTTAGAACAAAGAAAACACTTTGTATTATCAGAAATCAGCATATCTTCAATGACATACTTTTTCACATATAGTTCCGCTAAAGACGCAGCGAAAAAAAAAACATGGCAAATCAGAGATACGCTCAAATGCGCTAGGAGAAACTTGCACGAACTTGAGATCAGAGATAACTGCCCTCCTTGCAGCTGTGCAACCTCTAAACCGTCAATCAGAATTGAATAATAAAACCATATCCACTGATTCGAAATCAGTTCTCTATGACATTTCGTGCTCCAAGCATAATAGCAGTACGAAATCAAAACCAACATCCGAGTGTTGTCCACAAGAACTGAACTAGTCCTGGCAGACAAGCTTGCAAAGACTTCAAGGAACTGAGAGCAGCGCCACCAACCTTGTAGCTTTATAAGAGGCTGCAGTCTTCCGTGTGCTTGCTGTTTTCTGGGTTGTTTCTCAGACTCGGATGTTTCTCACACAGATGACGAGTTAACGCACAGACACAGGACAACACTTCATAGGACAGCCCAGACAAAGGACAGCACTCCATAAGACTGCCCAGACACAGGACAGCAATTCATAGGAAAACACCTCAAAGGACAGCCCAGACTCAAAACATCACTGCATAAACCGCCCAGACATAGAACAACACATCATACGACAGCCCAGAGACAGGACAACTCTTCATAGGACAGGAGAGCACGTCATATGACAGCGCAGAGACAGGACAACTCTTCATAGGACAGCACAGACAGGACAACACTTCATAAGACAGCTCAGACACAGGACAGCACTTCATAGTACAGCTCAGAATCAGGACAACACTTCACATGACAGCCCAGACTTCAGGACTGCACTTCATAGGACAGCCCAGATTTCAAGACATGACTCCATAGGACAGCCCAGACTTCAGGACAGCACTTCAAAGGACTGCCCAGACAAATGACAGCAGTTCTGCTACATCTCCAACAGGGGATGTGAGACATTCTTGTCTCAAGAATCGTCTATCGATGTCTCTTGGGCAGACATGTAGCAGTCGATTTTCGACAATGACGCATGTTGAACATGTGAGTTATGGCTGATCTTTACATGGTACATGTTATATAACAAGGGTCACTTCTTTGAGTGGCCTTAACTGCTATAAATGTTTTATTACATAGTTTGCATATATCTCCCCCCCCCCCCCCCCCGCCCCCTTTTTTTCGTCCTCAATGTTTTATATTCCTCATTCTCTCTCTCTCTCTCTCTCTCTCTCTCTCTCTCTCTCTCTCTCTCTCTCTCTCTCTCTCTCTCTCTCTTCTTTCTATTTCTCTCTCCCTCTCTCTCTCTTTCTCTCTCTCTCTCTCAGTGTGTGTGTGCGTGCGTGTACTCATGCGTTTGTGAGTGAGCATGTGTGTATATATGGGGGAGGGGAGAGGGGGAGGAAAATTTCAAATTAAGGAACAGTGAGCAGCTTTATTTTCGGGGTCACACATGTAGCACATAGACCAGTCTCACATTCAATCTTACCAACCTTTCGTCTTTCAACCGCAGTTGTATTGTGTGTGTGTGTGTGCGTGCGTGCGTGCCTGCGTTCGTGCGTGCGTGTGTTTGTGCGTGCGTGCGTGTGTTTGTGTGTGTGTGTGTAATGTATAATTAGGAGATATGTTCAGAGAGAGAGAGAGAGAGAGAGAGAGAGAGAGAGAGAGAGAGAGAGAGAGAGAAGATACGGTGGGAGGCAGGTAGCTGAACGGACATACACTTTCACGCACGCACACACACAAATACACAGTGTTTGTAGTTCATCCCCGGTACAACCCATTAGCTAAAACGTTTCGGTATTCAGACTCACAAATGAACGCACCCAGTGCTCGTGAACCGTACCGGAGACGTCCTGTAGAAGCGCTTGCCAGTGCGAGACAAGCAGATCTGTATCTCATAGTACTTCATTCATTAACGTAGTCAGGATGTTTCCCCGTGAGGCAGTTTAATAGGACACGACAGGGCGCGTTTCACTTGTGTTTGATTTGTCAACGTTTGTATGGTGTAAACGTTTTGAACTGTTTCAACAATGTTCTCTTGGCAACGGAAGTTGAGAAGGGAAGCAGTTTATTGGTGATCTACCGCCAGGGTTAAAGCCTGCATTGTAGCAGTAGTTATTAAACTCCCCCCTCTCCCCCCCCCCCCCCCCCCTAAAAAAAAACACCTGACAATTACTGCCGTTATTATACCACATTTACGGTGTAGGAGGGGTGGGGATGGGGTGGGGGGGGGGTAGGGGTGGTGGAAAGGGGGTCTTTGAGCCTGAAGATTTAGGGCCACATGGCCAGTGCTGTCGCCACGACTGTGCATGTGAGGTTTTATTTTGCCCCCGACAGAAAAAATCCACAGCCTTACCGAGGATTCTAACCCTGGTCACCCGCTTGAGAGCCCAGCGTTCTAACCAGTAGGCCAGCTGCCCCCCAGTTGCTCAAAACACATTGTACTTAACCCCCCCCCCCCCCCCACCTTTTACACACACAAAGCACACAGCGCATTTGTGGGTTATTTTCTGCTGTCACCACATTACGCGAGATTTAGGGTATTTAGGATGTTTTCTTCTTCTTATTCCTCTTCTTCTTCTTCCTCCTCTTCTTCTTCTTCTTTTTCTTCTTCTTCTTCCTCTTCTCCTTCTTCATCTTCTTCTTCTTCTCCTTCTTCATCTTCTTCTTCTTCCTCTTCTTCTTCTTCACTTCCTCTTTTGCCGCTTCAGGTGTTGATGGAAAATATAAGACATATCATGGTGCCGAGTTCCTCTGATGTTTTCTTTCTAGTTTGTTCTTGGTCTGCCTCGTGCTCTTGTCAAGCGTGCTTGATAATGAAATGCGTCACAGTGCATTCTTTCTCAGTGGTCAATCCATTTGTTGTTGTTGTTGTTGTTGTTGTTGTTGTTGTTGTTGCTGTCTTTGAATGTAATTTAGAAATTATTCTGTGCCAACTTGTTCTCTTATGATCTTATTCTTGATTTATCTCGTCTGGTCACGTCTGCAGCCTTCTCAGACATTTTATTTTGTATTGTTTTACTTTTTTCTTGTCGGATTTGTTGTGAGTTAACACGTCTGGCACTTGTAGCATAGAGTGGGAATGAATATGTTTTGTTTGAGATGTCTCTTTGTTCTGATCGGGATAACCTTATGCTGTTAAGAAAAAGGAAGGGTTGGGGTGGGGGGGGGGGGATTAACGGTCCCAATATATGGTTTGCTTTACTGCATCGGATGTTCATTTCTTTATCTAATTCTTTATCTAATCTATTCGGTGAATGTTGTTCCCATATATTTAATCTCATGTGTCTGTTTGATGCATTTGCAGACAGACTACTGCTTTAAATAGGTTTAGCTTTTTTCTTCTGTCTCATAGTGTTTATTCTTATATTGTTTGTTTTACATTCTTCATTTACGAATGTGAGATGTTGCAATTCCATGACTGTATCTGCTATGAAGACATACTTCTCGTTCACTGGCTGTATCTTCTGGCTTGAAGTTTTGTTCTTGTTCCAGAGCTTGAGATTTGCATGCACATCCGTTTTGCAGAACTGGCTTTTTCAAGGCAGACTGTTGGTTCCTCGACCCCCAGACAAACTGATTTCGAAAGAAACACCGCTCACTAGTTGACTTTTACGACACGTTAGTTAGAGGGCACTGTGTCTGTTTTCCTAACCCACCACTAAATGGGCCCCGGAACCAAACGAGGAGCCTTATAGCTATTGGGCCAAATGAATGAGCGACCTTCATTCATTCAGCTTCAAACGCTTCGATGATCTCTCTCAGATGACTGATTGCATAGGTAAGGTGAGGGCAGATCAGCGAGGTAGATAGGTAAGTTGTAACCCACCAGGACATCACACAAGCGATAAACACCCGGTGACACACAGTGCCACCATGCGGATGAGGATCACCCGTGGAGAGGTCACAGAAACCCCTTTCAGCCATGAGGTCATATTTATGGCCCGGCTATATTTAGGGCATGCGGCGTCCATGGCTTGGGCGTTGCCAGCCCGACTCGTAACCCACTGCTGGCTGCGTGGATTTTTATCATGCTATGGGGCGTCGCAGGTCGACCCAGCCTAAAATGGGTACCAGGATGGGCTGATCTGGGAAAGTAAAGACGGCCGGCGTAGTGCTGACCACATTACCCACTTTGTGCCGATTGATTTGTAAAACATATGGATGCTTTTCCCATATGTCCGATGCGCCTAATGGCGTGAAAAGGGATCTTTACTTTACTTATGTTCCAGGCCCCGGCAAAAGCCAGGGTAGGGCTTCAAATAGCGAAAAATTGCACCGCGGATAGGGGCGACTGTTAACAGGCCAGGTAGGGGTGGATATTAGTGTAAAGATAGCATCAAAATATGTACACAAAGAATTCGGCATGTGTACACAAGTAGAAAAAAGAGGAGATAAAAAAATCTATGTCTGTGAAAAGCGACTAATTAGAAGTTTGCTGAAATGTTGGGCCGAAAACGACGGATATCACAGTCTAGCTGTAAACCACAAAACTACGTGGCAACTGCCCTTTTAAGCGGGAACAGACAAGAGAAAAAGGAACTGCCGTATAGAAGGGAGGTAATAAACCGAACAGTGAGGAAACATACAATTAAGACACTTGAATTGTTTTCTCCTGAAGGCATGTCGACAGCATACTAAGGTACACAGTACTATACAAAACCGCAGTGGTGGAGCCGTTATGTTTTCACCTGTCAGCCTGCGGGTCTGAGATTCAAACCCGCAATGGGGGTGGATTCTTTCTTCAAAAAATGATCAGCTTCCAGATCGACCCGGTTTAAATGTCCAGAAAATGGCCTGCGAAGTTAGGCGGTCAGCGTGATTGTTGACATAATTCACCAAGGGCCTACTAGCCTCTGTGTCCGACACTTTGAGCCCTCACACAGAGATTCAAAGAGGGGTGAAGAAAAGGGGGAGAAAAAAACATATCAATAGATGGCCAGATATGAGAAGTAGAAAACTATTATAGAGAACCTAAAAAACGAAACTAGAGCGAGCGAGAGTGAGAGAGAGAGAGAGAGAGAGAGAGAAAGAAAGAAAGAAAGAGAGAAAGAGAGAGAGAAAGCGAGAGAGAAAGAGAGACCTCCTGCTTTAAGGAAACAGAACAGGGATGCGGTGGGGTAGATACCTGAATGAAGGAAAGACAATTAGAGAGATGGAAAAAGTGACCTATACACACACCACAGTTAAGGTGACAAAGGGACCAAGAGAAGGAGTGAGAGATAGAAAGACAGATAAACAGCTGGAGATTGGAAAAGAGAAACAACGATTTACAAGAGGGATTGACAGAAGAGAGTAAATAGACTGAAAAAAAGAAACATTGAGAGTGATATAGATAAGTTGAACACAGGCACATACACACACACACACACACACACACATACATACATACACACACACTCGGATGTAGACAGAGTCAGTCAGACCGAAAGTGAGAGCTGAGCAGCACCGAGCAGACAAATAGCAACATTTATAGTTTCAAAAGTTGTTTACTCACACTTCAACAAATATCTCGAAAATTCGTGTAAGGATCAACATGATTTTTGGCATGTGGCTTTAGATTTCCTATGTTCTTATGATCTATAAGTTATACTTGCACAGATGATGTTGCTTTCTTAACGCAGCCAATGTTTGTGTGTGTGTGTGTGTGTGTGTGTGTGTGTGTGTGTGTGTAAGTTATACTTTCTGAACCACTCAAACATAGAATATAATGAAATTGACAAACGTATGAAGATTGTTTGAAAGTGAGCTCACGTGTACAGCGATGCGTGGTGATTATACTGAGAACCTATCCCTCACTCAATGAAAAATCCGCGACTCCAGGGAGACTAATTCTGTAAATAGATGACCACATGAGAGTGAAACGCCTATGGAGCGCGTGCAATTTTTTTGTTCTAAAAAGTTCCCCTTACTCAATTTATCCAAGTTACTGTAAACATGCCGATTGTTTGCTTTGAAAAAGTGTCTGTTTATATATATATATATATATATATATATATATATATATATATATATATATATATATATATATATATATATATATATATTCTGAAAATCAGGAAAAATGAAAACTAGATGTTTGAAGGGGAAAGAAAGCTTTACAACGACATGACTATTTGCAGGTTGCATGCCAAATTTCAATAGTTTACACCGAACGGTTACTGAGATTTTTAAATTTTGGCACAACTTTTGGGACGGATTATAGTGCGAAGAGGAGACTGTAGCCAAACCAGGGCCAGCAATGGCGCTGCCCCACCAACATCCAGACAGGGGTGACATGGCCCCCTACACTGGCAATATGTAAGCAGCTCAAACATGGCCGATAATTGAATCCAGCGAAAGGCCGGTATAGGTGGACTCATTCATGAAGCCCAGGTGAAAACATTCAGACCAGACAGGTGTAAATACGGCGGAGAAGCGACTGGCCAAACGGTTAAGAAAGCTGGGCTCGTACACGGAAGAACCAGCTTCGAATCCTTGGCAAGGATGTGAATTTTTTTTTCCTGTTGGAGGCAAAAACACAAATCCTAAACTGCACAGTCCTTGGCGACAACACTAGTCATGCTGCACAAAAACTCAAGCTCAAAGACCCCCATCCCCCAGGGAAATGAATAGAAAGGGGAAACTTCGATCTAGGAAATATATCTCAAACTGGTAGCCCGACTCGCTAGCTCAGTCGGTTAAAACCCTCTGCGCGGCGACCGGGTGACGAACTTCTTGTGGCCCGGGTTCAGGCAGAAAAGCTACATTTCTCCCAGATTTATGGTATCATGAAAGCAAGGTCGAAGGATTGCTATATTCATAGTACCGAGCCAAAGGTTTACAATTCATGGCTTCTGGATACTTGTAATTTTTTTTATCTAAAACTGGTATGTGCAATTTCACATATTTACAGCAAATACCTAGACCTGAAAGTTTCTTCCATTTCCCTATTGAGAAACGGGCACTCATTTCTGCATCCCTAACCAATTATTGCTTTATCTGGCCACCGTTCATTCTTAACCCTTTATCCCTCATTGAATAGACATACCCGGGGACACGCAGGGACTTCTAATTCCCAGATTTATTGAGTTGGTAAACACAGATCGCGCAAAGTCGTATTCATCCCGCATTTAATTCTCCGCTTTTCCCACTCGGTGTCTTTTATTTTCCAATTCCCACTTCACATCTCTTTATTTTGTAACGATGTTTGTTCGCAAACTTCTATTAAGTTCTTGCCTGCCGATCTGGCTTTGTGCGACAGGGCCCGGCCCACCAGTGGAGAGAGCGAGTGGCCGCAGGAGACTGTCAGTGGCGAATGCTGCCTTGCTTTCTCTATACAACTTGAACTGAATGCCAGCTCTTGAGGTGAAAACTGGTTGGTTTGAATATACAATCCGAAGTGTTCATGTCTTGAGTATCTATCTATCTATCTATCTATCTATCTATCTATCTATCTATCTATCTATCTATCTATCTATCTATCTATCTATCTATCTATCTATCTATCTATCTATCTATCTATCTATCTATCTATATCTATCTATCTATCTATCTATCTATCTATCTATCTATCTATCTATCTATCTATCTATCTATCTATCTATCTATCTATCTATCTATCTATCTATCTATCTATCTATCTATCTATCTATCTATCTATCTATCTATCTATCTATCTATCTATCTATCTATCTATCTATCTATCTATCTATCTATCTATCTATCTATCTATCTATCTATCTATCTATCTATCTATCTATCTATCCATCCATCCATCCATCCATCCATCTATCCATTAATCCATCCATCTATCCATCCATCCATCTATCCATCCATCTATCTATCCATCTATCCATCTATCCATCTATCTATCCATCTATCCATCTATCTATCCATCTATCTATCCATCTATCTATCCATCTATCCATCTGTCTGTCTGTCTGTCTGTCTATCTGTCTGTCTATCTGTCTGTCTATCTATCTGTCTGTCTGTCTGTCTGTCTGTCTGTCTGTCTGTCTGTCTGTCTGTCTGTCTGTCTGTCTGTCTGTCTGTCTGTGTCTATCTTGTTATGTTGTTTTCTCAGCCTTCGTCTGTCTGTCACCTCTCTTATATATATATATATATATATATATATATATATATATATATATATATATATATATATATATATATATATATATATATATACATCCGTGTGTCTATCCTCTCGTCCGTTTAATTAACATATCCAGTCATCGATCTAAATATTTAAAATTCTGCTACTTGTTATTTCTCCGCCCATCCTTCCGTTGGGTTTTATTTCCATCCATCTATTTATCCATCCATCCGGCCATTTATCCATTCATTTATCTATCCAATGACTCTTTAGTTTGCTGTCAATTATCGTGCACTATCCGCACGAGAGTCTGTGTCTTTCTTCCAAACATCAACCCAGCCACTCATGTGTCTGTCTGCCTGTCTTTATCCTCTACCCCGGCTATGCAATCTGCCCACAACATAATTCTAGCAACTGGGTGTCACCACCCAAACAGAGCCCCAAGGAAACGTCGTGTGGGCGGGGCAATCCCGAGCATTTATAACAGTTGACTCTTAACGGATTAACTTACTGTAGGCTCCGAGTGACAGGCAACATGGCGATTACTTTAATAGAAAACTTAGCCGCTACATGGCTACAAAATGAAGAAACAATTATGTATTACGTATCCTGTATATTCCTGATATGGGGAGGACTTCTGCTGCTATCTTTATCGCAGACGACGGCGCCATACGGGCGTTATTCAAGAAGTGGTTGGGGATTTCTTGTCCCCGCAAAATTCGCATGGATAGTACAGGAATTTCCATCGTTTGCTGTCCCGATTCTGTTGTTTATTTATGCCGATTGTGCTAAGGCAAATAATAAACTCAACTTATTTGCTGTTGGACTATTTACATTTCATTACTTTCAAAGGTAAGTTGGAATTAATTTATTCCAAACGATACTGTTTCAGGTATGGTATTTATTTGTTATTATTGTTTTATAGCGATCGAAAAAAAGCAGTGTTACAGTATTCGAACGTGTCAACTTTGAATTAATTTAAGAAGTCAGGCTTTTTATATCTTGACAAGATCAGTAGTGTTTCCCCAAGATTAAGTTAATCTTACGCGGGCGGAGAAATTTCTGTACACGTTTCTGCTATGTGTGTAGCAAATAGCTGTTACTGGGGTGTCTGTCAATCTAGGACTGTCACATATACTAGTTTTACCATTACTTTTCTGATGTAGCTGCTTTCTTACCTCGCCGCTAAATTGTTCTTAGAGTTGCAGAGACTGATACCTAAGACCTGGGTGTGTAGAGAATAGAATAGACTGTATGCTTATGTTCTTCTTCTTCTCATTCTTCTCCTTCTTCTTCTCCTTCTTCTTCTTC